>PVLA01002233.1:94642-283326 GCA_004027455.1 Hydrochoerus hydrochaeris | reverse complement strand
TGACAAAAAGCCCCACTAAGAAATCAGTAATTTATAAATTACGTACTGTCATCCTGGATGTAGTTGTTCAAGTTACAAAGTTAAAGGGTACATAGTAAATATTCAAACAGTCAGACTACAAACAGTTCTGCTCAAAGATCCAACAAAGATTCAGCAATATGGTCATCTATTTTACACACTCAAACATACATGCAGTTATATGCCTTAGTAGCTCAGCTTTTGATTTAAAATTATTTTTCTATAATTTTGGTTATATTTTCCTTCTTTCTCCTTCAGTCTCAGATTATTACATTTTTAAATTTGACTGGTTATCAACAGACTTTCAGGTTTGAATCAGTGCTCTTATTTTAACATCTACAAAGGCAGAGAAAATAGCAAGTTAACCCTGTAATTGTAGTTTATTAATTTGCAATCCATAAGCATATTAATTACATAAGAGTTATCAATTTAAATTGGAAGTTGAAAGTGAATTTATCAGTTAGCCAGGATGACTGGGTCCCCTGCAATGACCCTAAACACTTGGCTAATTATCTCCTTATCACGTGAGTCCTCGGAGGACCATCCCATCCTAATAATGGTTAATCAATTTCACAGAAGGTCTGGAGCCTTCTGGAGGTCAGTTTAACACCATAGTCACCAGAATATCCTTTTTCAAAATTCTTTAACATATGCGCTAAGTGTGTCAGTTTACTCTGATTTCACCTTCCCTCCAGTAGACAATTTTCATGCACAAGAGAGAGAGAATGGGAGGGAAGGGTTTTAATTGGAAGGGTCATATACTCGCTTCAGCCATCTCTGGCCATTCTCCTCATGGAGATATTTAAGGCACCTCTTAATATTGGCAGAGCTGCTGGGGACCTATCATTGCCCTTAGCCATGAGGTTCACCACAGAAGCTAGGATTGGTACTGGACACTCTCTTCAGTCCTGCGGTCAGGTCAGAACCTTCCTGTTGTCTGCTGTCTGTGTCTTTCACATGAAAATACACAATGAGTGCAACCCACCACCCAGAAGCTTGGGTCTGTTCTTTCATTCCTTGGGGAACTACTCAGAACTCCAGGCTGCTCCTCAGTTCCTGAGAGTTGTGGTTTCAGTTTCAGTGAAACTTAGGCAACTCTGGGAAGTCATCAGTCTCCCCTTCTGCCTCTTTAAAGGTAGGACTACTAAATCAAACCTCAGTCTTACCAAATCTGGAAGGTAACACTTCCTGAACTAGTTTCTGGGCCTCCAGCTTCCATTATGCATCTGGAGCTCTTGCTCCAGCATGTCGCGTGTGGGCCATTCTCTGCTCTGGTTCAAACAGCCCATTGGAGCTAGGCAGGGTCATGTATCCCAGTGTTGCAAAGTTTGGATTCAGGTGATAAAAGAGGTGGTAATACACCATCTCCAAATCCTGATCATGAGTTCCCAGGAATGCTGCAGGATTTTTGTATAGAGAGATTTGACATCAAGACTTTTTTCCTAAGAAGCAGCTTTATTTGTGCCTGTACTACTCAATGGATTCATGTCAACAACCAAGTGCTGAACATGGTGGCATGGTTACACCATAGTATACAAGTTTTGTGTCTTTATTTCCCTTATGTGGTCATACATGAAATTCTACAGTGTGGTTGGGTATGACTTATGTTACAGAATTACATCAGAACTACACATGCACGCACAGAGGCTAATAGCACATTGTAAAAAGTTCCCAAGCCCACACATTTGGAGCAGTCTTACCACAGTTCCATATAAATTATAGAACTATTTTTGGTAGGTCTGTGAAAAGGGTTGTTTATATTTTGATTGGCGTTCCATTAAATTTCCGTATCATTTTGGTATTGTGAGAATTTTGACAGTATTGGTTTTGCAAATCCAGGCACAGTGGATGTTTTTCCATTTTCTCATTGTCTTCTTCAATTTCTTTTTTCAGAGCATTATAGTTTTCATTATAGAGGTGTTTAACTACCTTGGTTAGGTTAACCTTTATGTATTTAATTTTTTGAACGCTATTGTGAATAAGATTGTTTTCCTAATTTCTTTCTCGGGGGATTCATTGTTGGTGTTGTAGAGGAATGTTTTTGATTTTGTGTCTATATTTTGTATCCTGCCGCTTTGCTGAAATTGTTTATTGTAGGAGTATTTTTGTAGATTTTTAAATCTTCGTCATCTACAAATATAGATAGTTTGACTTTTTCCTTTCCTATTCAAATCTCTTTTGTTTTTCTTGCTGATTGCTCTTGCAAAAGTTTTGAGTACTGGATTGAATAGGGTTTGTCTTTTTTCCTCTTTATTGGGGAATACTTCCAGTTTTTTCCATTTAGTTTGTGTACAGTGAATTTGTCATAAATGGCTTTTATCAGTTTAAGGTGACTTTCTTCTGTTATGGTTGATACCTTGTATCAACTTGAGAAGTTAAGAAGTTTTAACTGAGAGGCTCAGCAGGGAGCTAAGGTTTACTTTAGAAGTAGCCTCATTGTGTGCAAGAGGAGGGCAGAGAGTTTGCCTGTGCTACACCCACCCTGCCCTGTGGGGACGGTCTATGTACAATGTAAGGGAGGAGAAGAGGCTTGTTTTCTCTCCTTTTGCTCTGGCTGCTGCCTTGAAGCTTTGCCCCTGTGCCATGCCACCCTGCCTTGGAGCCAGCTGATTATGGACAGAATCCTCTACAAACAGCGAGCTAAATAAACCTTTCCTTCCTTCATTTTGGGTGTCAGACATTTTGTCCCAGCAGCAAGAGAAAAGTAACTAAGACATCTTCTATACCTGTTTTTGTCAGGGTTTTTATCATGAGTGAATGCTATATTTTGTGAGAGACTTTTTATGCATCTTTTGTGATGGATGAGTAATTTTTTACTTTATTTGTTGATGCATTACATTCATTGATTTATGTATTTTGAGCCATCTTTACATTCCTGGAATGAAGCCAACTTGGTCATATTTTAAAATCATTTTAGTGATTTGTATTCAGTTTGCAAATATCTTTTTGATGATTGTTGCATCTATTTTTATTAGAAACTTGTCTTGTAGTATTCTTTTCAAGTTGAGTCCTTTTCCAGATATGGTATGAGGATAATGCTACCTTTTATGAATGAATTTGGTTATGTTTCTTGCCTTTGAATGTCATAGAATAAATTGTGGGATGTTGGCATTAGCTCTTTCTTGATCTTCTGGTAAAATTCAGCAGTGAATTCAGTGAGTCCTGAGCATTTATTTCTTGGGAAGATTCTTATTCTAGGGAGGCCTCTATTTTATTGTCTGTTATTTGTTTGCCTAGTGTTTTTGTATCATCATGGTTCAATTTTGATCATTCATCTGTATTTATGAATTTATCCATTTTTTCTAGATTCACTGTTTTTTGCAGTGTAAAATTTTAAAGTGTTTTCTTATACTCCTCTGGATGTCAGTGGTATCTTTTGTGACTTGTGTCTTTTTCATTTCTAATTGCATCAATGTGATTATTTTCTTTAACTTTTAGGGGGAGTTTGCTGAGGGTTTATCTATAGTCTTTATTCTTTCAAAGAATCAACTTTCTGATGAATTGATCCTTTATATATTTTTAGTGTCAGTTTTATTTATTTTTGCTCCACTTTTTATAATTTCTTTTCTTCTCCAAGTTTTGGGTTTAATTGCTTATGATTTTCTAGGAGGTGCATTTTTAGGATATTTATTTGGAATTGTTCAATTTTTTTTTAAAAAAATAGGCATTCACAGTTACAAACTTTCTTGTTAAAATTCTTTTTGTTGTGTCTTATAAGTTTTGTTATGTTGTGGTGCCATTATTTGACTCTAGAAACTTCCAAATTTCTTCTGTAATTCATCATGTGAAAGTATATTATTTGACCTTCATATGGTTGTGCATTTTCTTTTTTAGTTGCATTTATCTATGATCCTATAATATGCAGATTATTTCCATTCCTTTGTGTTTATTTAACTATGCTTTATGTCTTAAGATATGGTCTGTTTTGGAGATACACTGTGTGCTGTTGAGAAAAATATGCATTCTGTTGTGATTATATGCTATTCTCTGTGGATAAATAATAATCCATTTATTTGATGGTATTGTTCAACTCTGATATTTGTTGATATTTTGTCTGGGTAACCTGTTTATTTGTGAAAATAAGGCAATGAATTCTCTCTATGATTCCACTCATGTTAATTTTACATTTTATATTTGCTAGCATTTATTTTATGAATTTGGGGGCCCTAGAATTTGGAGGATATTTATTTACAATTTTTATCTCTTCTTGTTGAATTTTCCCCTTTAGAAGTATGAAATCTCTTTACTTTTCTGATCACTTTGGCTGGAAGTCTATTTTGTCTGAAAAGAGAATACTTCTGCTTGGTTTTAGGCTGTTGTATCATGCAGTACTTTTTTTTTTTCTAATCTCCTTACTTTCAGTGTTTTTTTTTTTTTTTTTTTTTTTTTTTTTTTTTTTTTTTTTTTTTTTTTTTTTTTTTTTTTTTTTTTTTTTTTTGTCTTGTAAGCAACATGTTATATTTTAACTTTTGATCCAATCTGCCAGTCTGTGTCTTTTGATTTAAAAGTTAACTCCTTCTCCCCCCCCAAAAAGGTTAAAGCCATTCACATTGAGTCTTATTACTGAAAGGTATTTACTGAATTCTGTCATTGCATTATTTTTCCATTGCTGATTTTTTTATTTCTTCTCTTTAAAATTACTTCCCCAGTTCAAGATCTTCTTTCATTTGGACTCTTTGATGATGTTGGGCTGCTTGTTGGGATTCATGAATGTCTTAGGTGCCCTTTTCATGGAACGTTTTATTAATCTCTCAATTTTGAAAGACTATTTTCTGCATATTTTAGTCATAGTTTATGTCAGTGGCCCCCAAGCCTCATGCCTTTGCATTATGCATTTTTGATTGGTTCATTGTCTAGCTCTCGGATTGGGAGTGTGAGTGCTACACTGGCCTAGGGGTGGAGCCAGGATGTGATGTAATGGCAGGAAGAAGGCGTGTCTCTCTCTTGCCAGTTTCTGCCTTGCTGTTTGCAGCTGCCATGAACTGTGACCCCGCTATGCCACCGTGCCTTGGAGCCAACTCAGTATGGACTGAAACCTCCCAAAACTGTAAGAATTAAACCTTTCTTTTCCCAAATTTGGGCATCAGGTATTTTGTCTCAGCAATGAGTAAAAAGTAAGACAGAATTTGGTAGCGAGTAGTGGGGTCGTTGCTTGACTATATCTGACCTTGTTTTTCGAGAGGCTTTGGAAATGGCTTATGGGCAGAGTTTGGAAAGGTTCAGACATGTTGCCTGGATGCATAGAGCTGGAGCAGCTTAGGCTATTCTATAGAGGAGATTCTGGTCAGAGCTGAGGAGACCAGAAGGCTGATAGAAAGCCTGATGGTAAAGACCAGGCTTGGGAGGTTTCTGCTGGCAAGAAGGACTGTATTGGTTTTTGGACTCCCCACAATGTGTGTTATGGCTTGGCAGAAAGTTTGTCTGCATTTTGCTCATGCCCAGAGATTTTGTGTGAGACTGAGATTAAGGGCAGTAGACTGATTAATCTGGCAAAGGAAATTTTAGGGCAATCGAATGTTGAGGCATGGCTATTGTTGGGGGCTTTTAGCCAGATATATGTTGCAAATCAAGAGCGAAGAGCCCAGCAGGATGATTTAAAATGCTGAGTTTGGCCAGAAGGAAAACTCCAGTAAAACTGTGGATTGTAAAGATAGAACTGAGACTTTGATGCTGAGAAGGAACAGAGAAATAAGAAAGATGGCCAGGGGGCATCCCAGGAAGCATTGGGTCTTCATCCTTTGCAGCCTCAAAACTGCAAAAGTGAAATACTGTGCTCAGAGGAGAAAGCTTCAGAGCACCAAGCTCCAAAATGGTGACAGAGGTCACATGAGGTTCTAGAATGGCAGCAGCCACGTGAGGTTCCAGAATGGCGGCAGCCACGTGAGGTTCCAGAATGGCGGCAGCCACGTGAGGTTCCAGAATGGCGGCAACATAGAGAAGCTTTTCCTCACAATCAGGTAAACAGAGCCCGGCGATCCAGGCACTGGACCCCTATGGACAAGAGAGAGAAAATCCTGGCTACTGCTCCAGCTGGCAGCAAACCTTAGTGGCATTCACAAGGTGCTGATTTTAGGAGCAAGAAAAATGCACAAATTCTGAGGGTAAGACAGCTTCCACCTCAATTGCAAAGGGCCTGGGAGGCCAAGCAGTGTGCCCCTGAGAAGGCAATATGTAAAGATGTAAGGGGGAAGCCAAAAGTTCAGTGGAGACTCCAGGAGTTTGAAAAAGCCAGAACATGGATCATCCAAGGAAAGCTGCAAAAAGTGAGCAGAGAGGGTTTAAGAGAGAAATTGCAGGAGCGGAAATCCCTGGAAGTGCCGTGGGGGGTGGAATCAACCAAGCCTTTTGGAGCTCGCAACCAGATTGTTTCAAATGCTGAGCATGGAACTCTAGGACTTAATGTTCACCCTGCTGGATGTTGAACTTTCTTTGTTTCCCATGCTTTGTATTCCCCTGTTTGTAACTTTTGGAATGGTAATGTTTATCTTGTGGCTTTTTATTTCAGAAATGTTTGACTTTGTTTCATTTGTACAGGGGGTTACAGTTAAGAGTTTGCCATGGATATTGGAGGAGACTGGGATTTGGACTTCTCAGCAATGCTGAAAATGTTAGGACTTTGGCAATTCTTGGAGATGGACTAACTGTCTTTTGTATAAAGGATGTGCACAAGTCTTTGGGGGGCAGGGATGGAATGTCGTGGTTTATGTCAGTGGCCCCCAGGCCTCATGCCTTTGCATTTTTGATTGGTTCATTGTCTAGCACTTGAACTGATGGTGTGAGTGCTGTGCTCGCCTAGGGGTGGAACCAGCGCAAAATGTAATTGCAGGAAGAAGATGTGTCTTTTTCTCTTGCCAGTTTCAGCTTGCTGTTTGCAGCCACGATAAAATGCTGCCCCGCCATACCACCCTGCCTTGGAGCCAACTGAGTATGGACTGAAACCTCCCAAAACTGTAAGAAATAAACCTTTCCTTTCCCAACTTTGGGCATCAGGTATCTTGTCTCAAGAAGAATAAAAAGTAACTAAGACAGATATTTATTTGTTTCTTGTTTTATCTCATAAAACATTCTATTCTTTTGGTTTTTTGAGTCTTTTTTTGAGTTTTTGAAGGTTTTCTGGTGGTGTTGTATTCTAATATTTCTCTTATTTTTGTGTCCATTGTTGCCTCTGTTAGGGTAAAAAAAACTGCCACTAAAGACAAAAACTTTTTAGTTAGTGTATGTTTTCCATTTTGTGTTACCAAAGCTTTGGTTATCTTTTGGTATTTATGTTTCTTCAGCCTCACCAACCTAATAGGATCAGTCTCAGATCTTGTATTGGAAGTAGAGTACCACTATTGGCGCTATAAGCACCCAAAGTGTCACTCATATGTTGGACATGTAATTTAAAACTTGGCTTAAAATTTCACCCATTTTTCAATAATCCAACAGAATGTAATAAAATAATGATGACAAGTTGGCTGGGATATAGAAGATTAGGAAAGGAAAAGGAAGAAGAAAAGCAAGAGAACAATTTGGAAAGGAGGAAATGAGAGAAAGACAGAAAATAAATGAAAGAAAGATAAGATTTTGTTGATTTTATTTTTGTATATAAAGTGGAGAGCTAGTGGAGAGGGATTTGAGAGCATATTTGGAGATGCTAGAAAAAGGAAGAGAAAAGGAAACATAATTGTCTTCTATTCAGAGAATTTGTGAAATCATCAGAATAAATTAATATGCTGACAGAAGTTTGTGTTTGTATCTTCCATAAATAATTTTTGGTGACAGTTAACTGAACATGTGTCTGAAAGATAGTAGTAAACTAAAACAATAATGTAAATGGAAAGAGAAAAAGGAAAGAAAGGATAGAGAGGGAAAAAAAAACCCAGAAAAAAAGCCCTGAAACACATACATACAAAAGTGATTAATCCTCTCAAATCCTACCTATGTTGTAGTCAGCATTGGACTAGTGTAATCTTCTCCGTACATTCACAAATTGTTGGGGGCTGAGTTCTGGTCCTCTGTGGACTGAGTGCAGGAGCCTGGGTTTACTGGTGCTTTTGTCATTTGTTCTCTTGCCAGTGAGTGTAGAGGCCTTGGGCTCAGGACTGACCACTGAGTCTGCCTCCTTCTCTCTGGAAACAGAAAACTGCTTGGGTTCAGTTGTGTTCCTGTGGTGTGGCCAGCGAGATATTTTTCTTTGTTTCTGTTGAATGATTGGATACTTTCAATTGTGTTGAAAGTCAGAGGAGTGTATTTACCTGGTGAAGTATCTGGCCTTCTGCTGATTTCTGAAGGGGACATCTTAATCCCTCCCTTTTTGCTCTGTAGCAATCTTTGCAGCTTCTTTATGTCTACCCTTTCTATACTGCTCAGGATTAGCACATCTTGCAACCTTCTCTGGCTATATTTTTCTTCTTCAGTTCACCTTCACCAAGTGCTACTATCCAGTTCATAAACTTTGTGGTTCCTTGGGTTCATGGCCTTCAGTAGCTATTTGTTGGGGTTAGGAGGGTTCCCACATAGATACTGAAAGGGAGAAGTTGGCTGGATGCCCCATGGGCATAGAACTCACTGGTATTCTGGGCAGCAATGAGAGAATGCCTGCTGTGGCACTACTCAAGTGTCTTTTCTCTCCTGGATCACATAGCTAGCTACCTTTCTTTAGCACCTGTTAGGGTGTTGTCACCTGCAGTGTTTTGGTTCTGTGAACTTAACTCAGGGTGAGTAGTGATAAGGTTCCAAAATTTACACTTTATCTATCACATTGCTTCTCTAATTTGCTTTCTATATTGTACTTCTAAATAAGATTTTGTTAAGGAAAATGCTGCCAGGGTGACAGAAATGTTGATGTTATGGCCTTAGGTACTGAATCATACTTTTCTCATTTTCTTTAACCACTTCATAAATAGCACTGTTATGCTATCTGTTGATTTGACTAAGACTCTTTTCAAATACATTCTTATCTTTGAATTTTTTCATAATTGCTCCCTTGAACTATTTTTCTTTTTTATTATGTTATTTACCATTGTTCCTGTATACTTTCTGTGGGGGAATGTGCTGGATTGCTGTTTTATAATCTTTATCTGAACCACACAGATCAGAATAGCACTCTTGAATCTCATTTTTTTAACAGACATTACTGACTAGTGTAATGAAGCATTATATAACTGTGGCATATGAGGCTGACAGAATGATAGGTATATTGATATGCTTTTCATGTGTTGTATAAAAGCCTCATGCCATAAGGCAATTGTGTTCATGTTCTCTTCCTCCTCTGGGGATGAGGTGAGTCAACTTTTTTATATCAGAGAGGAAATAGAGTCGTAAAGAAGAAGAATAAGCAGTAATTCAGTATTTATTGTAAGATTTTTGCAGTGAAATACTTTACATTATTCTCTCACCTAGTTTTTGGGTTGTGATAGTTGGGTGGGGTAGATAGGATATTGGAGTACAAAAAGTAAATATGACTCATATGTGAATGAGAAGATGACTGTTCTTTTCTCCATTCTTACTTTGCCAAATTTCCAATATTAATGGAGTGAAACTGGGAAAATAGAATGTCTTGATTACTTCTTTCTCATTGCTGGGACAAAATACCTGAAACCCAAAATGAAGGAAGGAAAGGTTTATTTCTTACAGGTTTCAGTCCATACTCAGCTGGCTCCAAGGCAGCATGGCATGACAGGGCCACCATTCATGGCTACTGCAAACAGCAAGTGCGAATCCCAAGAAAGAGAGACACTTTTTCCCCCATCCCTTACATTGTATCCTAGCTCCATCTCTGGGTGGGTAAAACAGTCACACCACAAATCTGAGCATTAGACAACAAACCAATCATAAACACTAGGTTTGGTCAAGTCTATAATTGCTTGAGGCATGGGGGCCATGGACATAAACCATGGCATTCCACCCCTGGCCCCAAAGACTCATGAACATCCTTTATACAAAAGACCTTTAGTCTGTCTCCAAGAGTTGCAAAATTCTAACAGGTTCAGCATTGCTGAAAAGTTCAAGTCCCAAATCTCCTCTGAGATCTATGGCAAAATCTTAACTGTAACCCCATGTACAAATGAAACAAGGTTAAACATTTCCAAAATGCAAAGGCACAAGATAAACATTACCATTCTAAACATTACAAACTGGAATACAAAGCATTGGAAACAAAGCAAGTCCAGCATCCAGCAAGGCAAACATTAAGTCCTGGAGTTCTATGCTCAGCATCTGAAGCAATCAGATTGCAAGCTCCAAAAGGCTTGGGTGATTCCACCCCCACGGCACTTCCAGGAATTTTACCTCCTGCAACTTCTCTCTTAAGCTCCCTCTGCTACATTTTGGCAGCTTTCCTTGGATGATACATGTTCCTGGCTTTTCCAAACTTCTGGAGTCTCCCTCTTACATCTTTACATATTGCCTTCTCAGGGGCACACTGCTTGGCCTCCCAGGCCCTTTGCAATCAAGGTGGAAGCTGTCTTACCCTCAGAATTTGCGCATTTTTCTTGCTCCTAAAATCAGCACCATGTGGATGCCACCAAGGTTTGCTGCCAGCTGGAGCAGTAGCCAGGATTTTCTATGCTGCCACCGTTCTGGAATCTGGCATGGCGGCCGCCATTTTGGGACCTCCTGTGGCCTCCATCACCACTCTGGAATGTGGCACTCTGTAGCTTTCTCCTCTGAGCAAATTCTTTCAGTTTTGCTGATTCAAGGCTGCAAAAAGGTGGAGACCTGAGACTGGCTGCTTTCAGGAATGGCCCCAGGCCATCTTCTTTATTTCTTTGTTCCTTCTCAACAATGGAGGTCTCATCTCTGTCTTTACAGTTCTCGACTTTACCGGAGCTCCCTTTCTTGCCAAACACAGTGTCTTAAATCATCCCGCTGGGCTCTTTGCTCTTGATTCCCAACATAAATCTGACTAAAAACCTCTAACAATAACCATGCCACCAACTCGATATTCGACTGCCTTGAAATTTCCTTTGCTAGATTAATCAGTCCATAGCCCTTCTCTCCATCTCAGGCAAAGTCTCTGGACACAAGCAAAATGCAAACAAACTTTCTGCCAAACCATACTACACATCATGTGGGGTCCAACAACCAATGCGATCCTTCTTCCCAGCAGAAACCTCCCGGGTTTTCCTCCTCCTCTCCCTTTGGTGAAGGCCTCTTATATGCTGGGAATTACATGAAGTGGTTCTGTACACTAACTCTAACCTCTCAAACATAGTTGTAATTATTCCTAGGGGCACATGAGGGAAACTAAGGTTCAGATAGGTAAGCTGACCTCTGTGTAGTCACACTTCCTCTAAGTGTCAGAGCAGACTTCAAAGAGAAATTGGCTTATCAAATTCTTTACAGGTTTTGTTTTTCCCTTGTGTTTAAATATACCTTTAAAATGCCTATAATTTAAATGTATTCTGTCATTGCCTCCAAGAGGTTTATGTTTTATTTTGAATACATAGTGAAATAATTCAAATTTGATAAACACATGTATGTTTATGAGCCTGTGATGACTTGAGTATTCATTAAAGTATAATTTTAGAGAGTTATTTATATTTCTAAAAACTCAGATGATGACATTTGGGAATTTAACCTAAGGATCTAACTTAAAATGTGACTAAAGCAAGAGAATAAAGAAGTTCATTAGAATAGATTTTCTAATACAAAAAAAAAAAAAAGGAAATCAATCTAAGAATTGGGTAATGGTGTTTTCATTCAGAGTTTAATGTGCTCAGTGATTTACTGTATAATGAATCCATTAAAATGAAGGCTATGGAGATTGTGTAACAACCCAAATAACCCAACTTATAATATTCATTGTAAACTGTGATTACAATTGGAGTAATCATTTGTATTCCAGGGAAGAAAATACTGGGAGGGAATATGCTAAAATAATAATGATTATGAGGCAGGAAAGTACAGAAATAATGAAACTCTCCTCCTCCTCTGCCTTTGGTGAAGGCCTCTTACATGCTGGGAATTACACGAAGTGGTTCTGTACACTAACTCTAACCTCTTGAACATAGTTGTAATTATCCCCAGGGACACATGAGGGAAACTAAAGTTCAGATAGGTAAGCTGATCTCTGTTTAGTCACACTTTCTTTAAGTGGCAGAGCAGACTTCAAAGAGAAATTGGTACACATTTGATAGGGTAAATAGTAGAAAGGAACTAAAGTAGTGCTCAAACATTCCAGTTTCAAGTATCTTTCCTTCCACAAATTTGTGCTTTGAGTTTTACCATTCCCTGTTTGTATAATGGTGGCAACTGCAATAGAACATCTGCTGAGTGGCTAGTGTTGAAATTTTAGAGCACCTAAATTTCTACCCCTGGAGAACAGGCCTGAGAATATTATCACTGATTTATTGTTTCAGGTCTGTCACCAGGTGGATGTCATTTGCAATTCTGACATCTCTTATGTTCCACAGGTGAAGTTATAGTTTGCGATTACAATATTTGTAAACATCATAGATAGTTTTAGTTTCTAGTCTAGGGTCTCTCTTAAAATGGACACACACCATTTTCTGGGAATCTTGGCAAAATATAGATTGCTGATCACTAGCTCTGAAGAAAAGTTGGAGATTCTGCTCTTCTAACAAGCTGAAAGATGGTATTAGTGCTACTGGTTGAAGACATTCCTTCATGTAGATGGTTTTTCCTTCATGTAGATGGTTTTACATCATATTGCACAGTTTCTTATCTTGGAACCTGAAATCCATGCAAAGGTAACTGAGTTTTCCACACAGCCCCAGATATTCAATATTGCCTTTCTGATGAGAAACTTTGTCAAGGAATGCTTCCACTCAAGGAACATGTAAGAAAATCACAAGTATGACTCTGATGATATTGCGGTGACATTTTTCTGTATCTCTCTTCTCCAATCCACTGGGAACCTCTCAAATGCAAAATATATTGGTATTCATCATTTACTTTATTGTAACGTAATGGTTGGCTTCTGAGAAAAGCTTTGTGGAATGGATGAATGAATTCAATGATACCACAAATTAACAGTAGTTTTACTACTGTTAATCTCAACCCTTACAACAGAGCCAGAGTTTATTTAGTGTAGGGACAAAGTCATGAGATCAAAAGAATAATCAGTAAGGCACCAGACTAACAAATGCTGTCTGTGAACCTATGTGTTCCCCCAAAGTTCTGCACTTTCTCTGGCAAAACTTGTTTCTTAGTTCCCTCTTCTACATTATTGTCTTTGCCTAATATCTTGTACTAAGAACCTATTTTGCAGCAGGCTGGATTCCAGTATTGTAGGAGTAGTTGATAGTGTTATGCATGGATGCTTTTTTAGAGATGTATAAAGGAAAGGCTAAGTGTATGGTCAGCTGTTTAATAGGCAGTCCCCATTCAATAAACAGTAAGTTCCCAACCTGGTTTTTCCACTGTTCTTGTTATTTTGGCTCTAAACTCCCACTCATTCATCCTAGAAATGGGGAATGAGATGATGGAAATTTTTTTTCCATTCCTAAAAGCTAGACTTGTGAGTCATAAAACTTTGTACACTCCACTTACTAGTTTTGGGATTTAAAATACTTTAACTCTTCCTTGTTTAACTGGAGAAAACCCAAGTCTGGGTGCATTATCTTCTCAGAATGATATACTTCTTTATATATGAGAATTTGATTTGCCAAGTTATCTTACTATTTTCCTGTCATTCATTCATGCCCAACAGGTTATGTAAGAGGAAAAACTGTATATTAAAAAAAAAATCTCAGCAGAAGGCCACTTGCTAGAACTTATCTGGCCATGTTAATGATTAATTTCAACCTCCTGTGGTTTCAGATGGACAGCTGTGGATGAATATTAATTTTTCTTTGAGGGCTTTTAAAAAGATCATCTTTAGTAGTTTTGTTTTCACAACACAATCAAGGAAATTAGTGCTTCTGACAAAACAGCAATTCAATGTATGCCACTTCTTAGTTTGTAAAGTGATAATGCAGTTTTTCAAAACAGGATACTATTTTAAACGGAATTATTATCCTTTGCCATACTTTTCATTAAAACTGCTGTAATGTCAGCTCTCCCACTTTCCAGTTTCACTTCGGAGTCTTTTTCTCACTTTCTTTCAGTGTTACTTTTCCAAGTACTGAACTATTCTTTCTCTCCAGTAGCATTCATCTCACATGAGTTATGAATCATAATTTTCC
The DNA here is from genome assembly GCA_004027455.1 of Hydrochoerus hydrochaeris. NCBI lineage: Eukaryota > Metazoa > Chordata > Mammalia > Rodentia > Hydrochaeridae > Hydrochoerus > Hydrochoerus hydrochaeris. The sequence continues at coordinate 269,176 of PVLA01002233.1, read as the reverse complement.
AAGGCTTTATTTTGATGTCTCTTCAATTCTCTCTCCTAACTGGGATTATCTGTAGTCTCTCCACTGTAATTTACCACATCATCTATTTAGAATGTTAAGCCAAGCTATCATCTGACCTTCAGAAAAGACTTATGGTCTTTTATCTGGTAGGCAGTTTTCCAGACAGTACTACATTTCCTAGCATCCTTTGCATCAGGTAGAGTCTAACTTTGGTTCTACCCAATAGAGTATGAGTGAGGGAGTATGTTTCCTAGGAGATTAGGAAATAGGATTACTTTCTCTATTGTCTGTCTTCATTTGACATCTGAATGGAAAAGACTTGAAGGGTGAGCAGAGTGTAGGTCCACAAAAAAAAAAAAAAAAGGAGGTAGCCTTGATATACTGTATACAAGCCCATATTGAAGACTTCGAGACATATAGCATTGGACTTTCCATGAGTAACAATTAAATTTATTTCTTTTTTTTTTACACTGGTGATTAAACCAGGGTCATTGCACTGAGCTGTATCCTCAACCCTTTCTATTTTTAATTTAGAGCCAGGTTCTCCCTAAGTTGCTGTTTTATCAACCTCTTTTTCTGATACATTTCTCTAAACTTGTTTCCTTCTGAGAATCCAACATCTAAAATAGTACTTGCCATATAAATAATAAATAGTGGGCTTCAATAAATAATGATTCTCTGAAAGAACAAATATACAGAGCTTACTCTTTATTTTTTCTTCTGTACCATTATGTTGTGAGAGTTTTCTTATTAGTTTGTGAAAGCATGATGTTAGAATGGCTATTGTGATCAATATTTAATAAACACATATAGAGTTTCCTTCATTTTTGTCAACAGGTAACCACTTTACCTAAAGATGCTGATGTTGAGCAATATATGTTTGCAATTTTCCTTAGGCGAATATATCTTGAATCCGAACCATATTATTTCAAACACTGGCAAGTATGGCAAATTGTTGAACTTTGCAAGTGAATTAAATGATTAGAAATAGACAGAAGTTACTGGTGGCTGAATTGTTGACCATGAGGAATGATTTGAATTCATGAAAAAGTGAAGAGTCTAATGTTCCATAGATTTTAAAATGATTCTGATTCCAGGAAGACCCCCCCCCAAAAAAAAAAAAAACATGAAATAGAAATAGTCAAGTGGGTAGCTATGCAAGGTGATTACTTGGAAAAATAACTGAATTGAATTTGTGTCTTCTGCAGTTTTAACTCATACATCAGATTGGTGGAAAACATTCAAGTTTAAAGAAGTTATTTCTTGGTTTCACTTTCACAGTTTGTCTCTGGAAATAAGGATCACTGGGTTGTCCTTGTTTGTTACCCCTTGGCAAAGAGCCTGAAGGGAACTCTATTTAAAATTGAATGTAGAAAGTCTTCATTCATTATTTTTCTGTCCAGAAGGTCAAATGAAACTTTGAATATTGTTAAGTGAAAAATAAATGTTTGAATTCTTACTGTTCAATATTTGATCTAACAGTCGTATCAAAGAAACAATAAGATCTTTACTTTCTGAGAGATTAAAAACTTACAAAGAATGCCACTATCATTATTAGTATTTTATGATACCATATAATAAATTTTAAAGGTTTGGAAAAGGAGCTGGACAGTGTTCTCCGTTGCCAGACACTTATCTTTCTTTGTGTGTGCCACGGATCAAACTCACTACCTCGTGCTTGCCATGTGCTCACACTGCTGAGCTAAATCCCTGGCCCACTTACCGTTGTTAGAGGACAGTGAAAATTAGTTATATTCTCATAATACTTTATACTTTGCAAATGCATTTCATATACTATATTTCATTTCAATTTCTCAATCACTAAATAGGCAAGATTGTATCTGATTGTCTCATGAAGTAAAGTGAGGCTGAAATAGAAAGCTATTCAATTAGCTAATAGTTGATCTAAAATATTAAATACTAGTGGTCCTGGAACACTGAAAGAAGTATGTAGAATATTTCTCTTTATTTTCACAACATGAATATTTTAATTCATTGATTTTAGAAAAGCAGTTTCAAAAATACAAAAAAATTACATAAATTGTTTGAATATTGTTCAGAAAAATTGGTAATCCATGAAGGGGTCTCACTTAACCTTTCTCATTTTATGATTGATTGAGAACTAATGGTGCTGTTGACACTGAAAGCCCACTGATAGAGATATTTTATAGAATTATCAGGTGAGACTGATTCATTTTTCCACTGAAATTTTTGGTGGTCAAATTTAGAAAAGAGAGAGCTTTAAAAATGACATTTATGCACCATGCATTTTTTACCAATGTGTAAAGAAAGTTTCCCCTGCCATAAGGCTTATTTTTCAGTTTGCCACATTGCTGGGTAACACTTATAATGTGAACCACAGTCTTTTCACCCTAACTCCATGTTTATTATTCACTGCATTTTCTTCTAGGAACATCCACAGGCTAATCATTTCATTGGCATGAAACACATTTTAAAATGTGGGAAATGGAAGAGTCTATAGTCTTTGCATCATAGAGTAAATACCATTTTATTCCAGGCACCAGTAGCTTTTCTTGTCAAGAGCTGAATTCTTCTGCAGTTTCATAAATGTGATGACAACTGCATTCATTTCACAAAGCTACATTTTCTTAAGAATATTATATGAAATTGTTCTTTGCCTCTTATGATTGACTTGAAAATACTGCCTTTCCAAAGGAAGTTTCAATGGCATCAACAGTGCTTGTTTTGTAATATAAATCTGCAGCAGCCATAGAAAGACATGGGGGATTATATAGGTCTCACAGTACGTACATACTTGTCATATTACAATGTTTTGTAATTTTATGAGATGTCATTTTTTCGACAAAAATTACTTTTCATTTTAAATTTGGTATTAATCCCAAAATCCAGAAATTAGAGAAGAGTGTAAAAAACCTACACATAATTTCACCAGAAATTTGAACAACCAGAAAGAAGTAGTATTATGGCAGTTCTAAAGTCTAATAATCCAATAGATATACTATATTTGCATAGTTTAAAAGGTACAATTTTGAAAATATATTCCACTTTTTAATTGACCATGTTATGGTTTTATTTTTTTCTGTATTGTCCTCATAAGCATCAAGTTAGATATCTGCAGACTAGAGGTTTTGTTCCCTGTACCATTCCCTGAATGCTGTAGATGTGAATTTCCACTTCCTAACCATTATGCATATTTGCCTTAGGGATCTATGATTTCAAGTGTTCCTGTGACCTTAATTGTTTTCCTATCAGTTTGGTTTGCTTCTCTCAAATGACTGACTGCATCATAAATTATGTCTCATTCTTCAGAACTTGTCTCAGCAACTGTCTCTAGGTGGAGGCTGTTTTCTTTTCCTAGAAAGCTGTTCCTTCAAATCACTTCTGGGTCCTCTCCCCTCCTTAGAGAGTCCTTCTTTGACTACTTCTTATGGATCAAATTGTGGACCCCCACAAAGTGTGCTTTTAAGTCCAACTGTGACTTCGTTTGAGAGTCCATATCGGAGAAGAGAAATTTGGGCATGGAGGCACATGGAGAAGATAGCTGTGTGGAGACAGCCACAGAGTGGAATTGCTCTGCCACTGAACTTCCAAGCTATTGGGTGGGTGCAGCAAAAGGCTGCATGAGGCAAGGAAGGGAGGCTGCATTGGAAGCTGTGTAGGCAGCATGATCCTATCATTGGTAATTTTAGTTCTCTGAACTCTAGAACTGTGACGGCATACACATTTTTATTGTTTAAGCCTCTCTGTTTATGATAGCTTACTACAGCATTTCTAGGAAATGAGTACAGTCATTCTTTGCTATCTATGGGGGATCAGTTTCAGGACTCTGTGGATATCAGCATCTCAGGATGTTGATACTATATAGCTCAAGGCCTTTGTGTGGTATGGTGTAGTATTTGCATAGAACCTATACAATCCTATCTGTAATACTAAATTATTTCTACATAAAATATCTGATACATTGATGTGCTATGTACATAGTTGCTATAACAATACTGACAATAAAAAAGTCAATATATGTTCATTATAGATACAGTTTTCTAAAATATTTTGATTCATGACTCATTGAACTAGTGGGTGTAGAAGGCTGGATGACCCTGATTTTTCTGAGTTAGCATCTGCAATCCTTCACCTCTATTCTTTAATTTTTATTTAAAAAATAACAATAACAACAAAACAGTTTCAAGATAGGAAAATAGGAGAGTTACAATAATTATACACTGCATATTGTTAACTTTGAACTATCTATTCAGGGTACAAGATATAGGCATTATGTCTTGTCCAAATAATTTTAACATAAACATTATGTCTTTTTGAAACAATATTAGCACAAACTTTTCTTTTCAATGAACCAAGAGAAACTATCTGTATAACTATCATTATTTTATGTGTAGATATATATTTTCTTTTTCCTTCCTTCCTTTCCTCATCACAGTTTATCTTTTCTTTTGAACAGTTTCTTTCCAGTTCTCAATAACTGTTGTACATTTTGGATCCCATACACCATTCAGCTTCTCACATTTGTGATAAATATGATGCTTACACATATGGATCTGATTTATTTCAATTATGAGTGAGGTCTCAAATTGCATCCATTTACCTGTAAAAGTCTCCAGTTTATCCTTCTTTTGGCTGAGTAGTGCTCCATTATATAAAAGCCCCATCTTTTTTTATCCATTCCGCAGATGATGGGCATTTCTGTTGTTTCCAAGATTTAGTTATTACAGATTTTGCTGCTGAAAACATGGGTGCACATATATTACTGTGGTATAATATTTTTAATTCTTCTGGGAAGATTCTTAGAAGGGTAGTAGTTGGGTTAAATTGGAACCTCTAATCATCGTTTTTTGAGGAGTCTCCACACTGATTTTCACAATGGTTCCAACAACCTACACTCCTACCAATAGTGAAGAAGTGTTCCTTTTTCCCCACAGCCTCTCTGACATTTGTTATCAGTTGATTTTTTGATAATATCTATTCTTTGTAGAGTGAGATGGAATATTGGTGTGGTTTAAATTTGCATATCTCAAATGACCAAATGATGTTGAACATTTTTTCATATATTTATTTGCCATTTGTATTTCTTCATCTGATAAGTGTGTATTCATCTCAGATGCTATCTTAGTTACTTTTTTACTGGTCTCTGAGACAAAATACTTGATGCCCAAAGTTAGGGAAGGAAAGGCTTATTTCTTACAGTTCTTGGACGTTTCAGTCCATACTCAGTTGGCTGCAAGGCAGGGTGGCATGGTGGGGCAAGTGCTTCATGGCTGCTGCAAACAGCAAGGCTCCAAACAGCAAGAGAGAGAAGCACACCTTCTTTCTGCCATTACATTATAAGCTGGCTCCACCCTTAGGTGGGTGTAGCGCTCACACCACCAATCCAAATGCTAGACAATGAACCAGTCACAAATACTAGATTTGGTCAAGTCCATAATTACATGAGGCTTGGAAGCCACTGACATAAACTATAACAGATGCCCATTTTTTCACTGGGTCTGAATTTGGTAGGGGTCTGAGTTTTTCATTCCTTTATATTTTTCTAGATGTAAGCCCTTTGTTTGAGGGACAACTGACTATATTTTTTCCCATATATGGGTTGTCTTTTCATTCCATTGGTGACTTGTTTTGTCATGCAAGAGCTTTTTTTAATAAGGTGAGATCTTTTTTGTTGATTCTTTGTAATATTACTCTTGCAGTCTGGGTTTTGTTCATGAAATCTCTGCCTACATCTATGTCTTCAAGATTTCTACCTATTTTCTTTTCCAGTAAATTTAGCATTTCTATTTTAATGTTCATGTCTTTGATCAATTTTGTCTTTAGCTTAATGCATTGTGATAGACATGTGTCTAGTTTTAGTCTTCAAAATGTGGAAAGCCAGTTTTTCCAGCGCCATTTATTATAGAGACTATCTTTCTTCCAGTGAACATTTTTGACTCCTTTGTCAAAGATAAGGTGGCTGAGTGTGTTTGGGGTTACATCTGCACCTTCTATTCAGTTCCACTGACCCTCAGGCCTTTTCTGCCCATATTATGCTGAGCTTTATAGTATTAATTTATGTCTGGAATTGTGATGGCTCCTGACTTATCTTTGTTGCCCAGAATGACTTTTGCTATTCCAGGTCTTTTCTGGTTCCAAATGAATTTTAGGAGTATTTTGTCTAGATCTGTGATTTATGCTAATGGTATTCTGATTGACATTGCATTAAATCTGTATAACAGTTTTTGGAGTATTGCCATTTTCACAATGTTGGTTCTTCCTATCCAACAACATGGGATATCTTTCCATTTTGTGATATTCTCTTGAATCTGCTTTTTAGGGCAATATAATTTTCACTCAACAAGTCTTTTAAGTGCTTTGTTAGATTGAATCATTTCATTATTTTATTTTATAAAGAGAATAAAACCAAGGAAAATAAAACAGAATAAAGCAAATCAAAACAAACCAGTGTAAGTGATACAGGACTTTAAAAACAATATGAAATCAATAATAGTTACCATAATGCCTCATGTTGTCTTCAAAATAGCTGTAGATACCTTCAGACAGTAAAAATCAAATGAAGAGAATAGAATGGAGCCAGTAAAAACAAAACAATGAATGCAATAAAAGATTTTAAAGCAAGAGAATAATAAATCCAAAATGGCTGCTATAATGTATCTTGCTGTCTTTGAAATAGCTGCTCATGCCATTAGATATAACAAAATGAAACAAAATAAAGCAGAACAAACCCCAAACAAGCCAAACAATGAAAATGATACAAGACTTCAAAACAAGATAATAGGGAATCAACAATGGCTAACACCCTCGGAAAGAGATCCCCCATAGATGCCACGCTACATACTGCTGTCCCCTGGACAGATATGATCAGACCACTGGCCCTAGACCTGCAAGGTCAGTGAAACACCACAAGCATTAAATTGCATTTCACCTGAATAACTATCATCACAGCCTGGGTTTCTCTGGATCAGCCAGTAGCTTATGGAGTGGTTGGCTCTTCTTGTTTGCCAGCCTATGCACCAGAAGGGGCTGGTGCCTGGCTGTTCCCCAGCTGGTGGTGGTTCATGCATGATGCTGGATCACAGGGAGAGCTGGCTTCTTGTCTCCCCACCCCATTATTTCATTTTTTAGATGCCATTATGAAGGTTGTGCTATCCCTACTTTCTATGTGTGTGTGTTGTTGCTTATATACAGGGATGCTATTGATTTTTGAGTATTGATTTTGTATCACACTACATTGCTCAGTTTGAATATTAATTCTACATGTTTTTTGGTGGAGTTTTTGGGGTCATCTATGTAGAGTATCATGTCATCTGCAAATAATGATAATTTAAGTTCTTCCTTTCCTATTCTTATTCCTTTCATTCTTTTTTGTTGTCTAATTGCTCTGGTTAATGTTTTTAGAACTGTATTGAATGAGTGGTGATAATGAACATCTTTTTGTTGTTCCTGACTTAAGCATGAAAGTTCTCAGTTTTTTTTCCCATTTAATACAATGTTAGCTGTTGGTTTGTCATAGCTTTTATAGACTGAGGTAAAGACCATCTGTTCCAATTTTCTGTGGGATTATTTTCATAAATGGGTGTTAGATTTTCTCAAATGCTTTTTCTGCATCTATTGAGATGATCATGTGATTTTTGTCTTTGGTTCTCTTAATATGGTATATTGTGTTTATTGATTTGTATATGTTCAAATATCCTTACATCCCTGGGATGAATCATACTTGGTCATGGTGTATTATCTTCTTGATGATTGCTATACTCTGTTTGCCCAAATATTGTGAAGAATTTTTGCATCTATGTTCATTAAGGATATTAGCCTCTAGTTTTATTTGTTGGTTGCATTCTTCTCTGGTTTTGGAATCATTTTAAAACTTGCCTTGAGGAATGAATTTGAAAGTACGTCTTCCCTTTTAATTTCTTTAAGTTTCAGTGTTATTGACATTAGTTCTCTGAATTTCTCCTAGGATTTGCCAGTGAATTTGTAAGGTCCTGGGCTTTTCTTTATTGGTAAATTTTAATTATTTCCAATTTTATTGGCTGATGTGGGGTTATTTACAGTTTTTATATACTCTTGATTTAATTTTGTCAGTTTGGTTGTACTTAGGAATCTGTCCATTTCTTCTGTGTTTTCCATCTTATTACAATATAGTTCCCTATGGTAGATACTGATGATCTCCTGGATAGAGAGATCTGTTGTGATTTCTCTCTTGTCATTCCTGCTTGCATTTTTTTCTCTCTCTTTTTGATAAAGTTGGCTAATGGCTTATCAACGTTATTGATTTTTTTTTCAAAGAACTGACTTTTGATTCATTGATTCTTTATATTGTTTTCAATTGCATTAATTTCTGCTTTTTATAATTTCCTCCATTGTATGAGCTTTGGCTTTCACTTGTTCTTCTTTTTCTAGAAGTTTGAGGTTCACATTAGGTTGTTTACTTGCACTCATTCTGTTTTTCTGATGTGAGAATTCATCATTATAAATTTCTCTCATAGGACTGCTTTCATTGTGTTCCATAAGTTTTGGTATGTTGTATCAGCATTGTTGTTTAATTGTATATTCTGTTTAGTTTTACCTTTAATTTCCTCTGAGACCTATTGGTTATTCAGAAGGGTGTGGTTTAATTTCCATGTGTTAATGTAGTTTTTGTGATTTCCATCATTTTTGATTTCCAGTTTCATTGTGCTATGATCAGATAATATTCTTGAGATGATTCCAGTTCCTCTGCATTTGCTGAAATATGTTTTGTCAGCTAATCTGTGGTCTGTTTTGGAGAATGTTCTATGTGCATCTGACAGGAATGTGTATTCTGATGTTTTGGGGTGGAACACTTTGTTGACATCTATCAAGTTCATTTGTTCACAGATTGGATTTAATTCTCATATTTCTTTGTTGATTTTTTTGGCTAGTTGATCTATCTATTTGTAAGAGTGGGGTATTTAGGTCTCCCTTTATAATTGTGTTAGTGCTTATTTGGTTTTTCATGTTTGTCAATTTTTTTAATGCAATTGTGTGAACCTGTGTTTGATGCATAAATATTTATAATTGTAATCTCTTCTTGGGGGTTTTCTCTTAACAAATATGGAGTGACCTTCTGTGTGTCTGTTGGTCAGTTTTGGATTAAAGTTTGCATTATCTGAAAATAGAATGGATATCCCTGCTTTTTTTTTTTTTGGGTTCCTGTGGCATTAGAATAATTTTCCATACTTTGAGTTTTGATCTATGAATTTTTTTTCCATAAATGTCTTTCTTGAATGCAGCATATTGTTAAATCTTGCTTCTTGATCTATTCTGCTAGTCTGTTTCTTTTGATTGATGAGTTGAGACCAGTTACATTGATGGTTATAACTAATAGGTATTAGCTTTTCTTACTTTTTTTTTTTTTTTGTGGTACCGAGGATCGAACTCATTATGTCATGCTTGTCAGGCAGGTGCTTATGCTGCTGACCTAAATCCCAGGCCCCTGGCTTTTCTTTTTCATGTTGTTTTCCTGTTGTTTCTATCCCTGTCTCTTCTCTTTAATTGCTTGGCCTGCCTGGTGACTTCCATCTATTGGTGTTCATGTGTTTCTAGTCTTCATTATCTCTTTCTAATATGTTTTTCAGAGCATTCTGTAGAGCTAGTTTGGTGGTCATAAATTTATTCACTTGTTCTTTGTTATGGAAGAATCTTATTTCTCCATCAGTTTTGAAAGAGTTTTGTGGAGTGCAACAGTCTGAGTTGAAGGTTGTTTACCTTTATGATTTGAAATACCTGACTCCAAACTTTCCTTGATTTGAGGGTTTATGTTGAGAAGTCTGCTGTGATTCTGATGAGTTTTCTTTTATATGTGATATGTTTCTTTTTCTAGCTGCTTTTAATACTTTGTTCTTGTGCTGAATTTCTAGCATCCTAATTAGTATATGGCTTGGTGTGAATTTAGTTTGGTCATGGCTATTTGGAGTTTTTTATGCTCCATTGATTTGTATGTCAAACTATTTATATATGTTTGGGAAGTTTTCAGCCATTGTTTCTAGGAAGAGTTTTTTTGATGGCTTTTGTCTCCAGCTTTGTCACTGATTCCAATCATCTTATGTTATTTTTCTTTGCTTCATCCTATAGCTGTTGGATTGATTTCTCATGGTCTCCTGTGATTTTTAAGACATATTTCTTTTCCTCTTTGCTAGTCTTCTAGACCTGATATTCTATCCTCACCTTCATTTAATCTGTTGCATATACTTTAAATGAAGTTTCCAATCTCCTGCACTTCTGTTTCATCAATTCCATTTTTTGTCTATGTTTTGCATTCATGGCTTCCATCATTTTCTTGAGATCCTGTATTTGTTTATCTGTCTTCACTTTAATGTCTTCTAATTTGATAGTCATTTCTTTTTGAACCTTACAGATTATTTTTTATGACTTCTTCCATTTTTTTTTTCACTTCTGCTGCTATCATTTCATAGAGTTCTGTTGGTTGGCTTCAGATTTTTTTCTATCCTTTTGTTCTTGGGACTTTTCCTGGGTGGCTTGGGCATTTGGAATTGCATATTGTTTCTTCATCTTGTCATTTTCTATTTTACTTTGTTTTCTGTGTTGATACCTGTAGATTTCTTATGTCAGATAGCCTTTTCACTGGTGTTGAGGCTTTCCTAGGAGGTGCCTGTTCCTCCAAATGTCTTCTAGCTGTAGGTGGTTCTTGATCTTCATGTCTATCTCAAGAACCTACCTTCCTAATATGTTAAGACAGAGGAGTTTGCTATCAGTTTGACTTAGGGCCCATTCCTTTGTTACTGGACTGTGGTGATGGTTATGACCCATTTCAGTGTTGTCATACGGGGGAAAATGGTTATAGCATGTATGACCTTCTGTTTAAATAGTTCCTTTGTCAATAATAATAGACTCAAGTATAGCCTGGCTATTGACAAACTGTGGTAACTATTTGCCTGATATTTATAATAGTAAGAGGAAGATCTACAGAAATATAATGTAATCTACATTAAACCAGGAATTTGTATGCAATGATTTTTTACTTAGTAGATTTTACCCTGTGCTAAATGGGGAGATGAATGAGTTAAATATGGTAGCAACAATGTTGGAGGGCACATGATGATCATCCAGGGATTGGGTAATTATAGAATACAGGAGGGATAGATCAGAAGAGAAGGCCTAGAAGTTTTGAAGTGATCCAGAAAGAGAAGAGACAATGTTTACTCACATGAAAGTATCACAAAGTCAAATGAATTAGTTGATGAAAGAGAGGAAGAGTATGAGTAGAGTAAAACAAAAGGGAAGGTTAGAAATCACGTGTTGGCTCATATTGCTAAAGATGCATGGGATATTTCCACACCTCTAGTTCTGCTTGTCCATTATGTGTGCCTTGTCCACGGTCCTACTCTGTTTCTTTTTTTTTTCTACTCTGTTTCTTGCATACCCATGATTCTTTAAGCCCTGATTCCCACCAGTGGAGGGAAAGAGGGGTAGATCTAAGACTTCTTTCAGTAGCTGGGCTGTCCTGAATTAATGGAGGAAGGGAAGAGCCAAAGTCATGCTCCTCTTACCCGGCAAGCCATCCTGGGGCAATGTGAGGAGCACGAATTCAGACTCCCCTCACTAGCTGAGCCATCCCAGGGCAGTGGATGAAGGGAGGAGTGCAAACTCACACTCCTCTCATAGGCTGTGCTGCCCCGGGGCAATCCACCTCTACTCTTATGGAATCTATTATCTGATTTATTTATTTATTTATTTATTTATTTATTGTACAAAAATGCTCAAGTTCATTCAAAGGTTTCTGGTTTTAAATAGTGCTTTCTATGTTGTATTTTATTCTTGGCCTTACTGTTTAGTAATCTCCACTCCTGCTATCACCTACCCCCGAATCTAAGCTTCTTTCTAGAGAGCAGGAACCTTCTCTGTCAATCTTCACTGTGTCTGAGAAACACACTTGTAATAAATAATGAGTTCCTAGTGAGAAGAAAACTACTGAACAGTGTGATTTATACACATTTGGCATTCTGGTGCACCTTGCCTCTCTCCCTGAGGAGGAGACTGGGAAGCTGGTAGACCTGTGTTTGAGCTGAGAGCAGCACAGATTTTAAAGTGGTAACTAGGTACCTGAAAGGTGAAGGCTGAAAGCTTTTCTTTGGTGGGCTGGAGGGTACTACAGAGGCTGATGCCTTAAATCAAGGAGCCAGTGGTGGCAAGGAAAGCAACTGACACATACTTTTCTTTACAAGATTCCTTGTGACATAAAAGTGGAAATGAATTATGCTCACACAGAGGCCTTTCTGCCTTTATTGGTATACTTAATTTTGATTTTAGTGTGCTAGAATAAGTATTAATTGAGGGGATTCCCTGGAATCGTATCCTTCCTCAAACTTCCTAGTAATCTTCTCTTTACAGATGGAACTGAAAAAGCTCTCAAGAAACAGAAAGAGGTGGGCAGCTGATGTGACCATCATGCTGAAAAAATGTGCTGAGTTGAGATTGAGATAGATGCATATTGGTGCATTCATTAAGCACAGTTTGCTATCCTGCAGTGTGTGATATCTGGAAAGAGGAAGTAATGAGAAGTCAAGAGAATGGGACTGTCGTCCAGAACTTCTGAGCTGCCACTCTCTTCTACTGAGAGGTCAGATCTGAAAGGCTGTATGGAAGTTTGAGTTCTTTTTCTTTAAAATTCCTCATAATCAGTGGCAAAGCTACCATCTCCCAATTGGAGGTGATATTCTTTTCCAAACAGACTCGTTTTAGTTTCTCTTACAACCTATGCTGTTATAATCTCATTCCTGGCATTTGTCAAAATGAGATGAGCATGACCAAGATGGGAGTATACAGAATTTCTCTGAACTAGCCCGCTTGAGCCAGAATATCAGTAGAAACACTGTTCATATATTATCCATACTATGTAATACTACTTTAATGAAATTTAAAGAATAAGAATATTTCTATAAAAGATAATTAAAATAGTAATATCTGTATGTGTAAGCAAGTGTTATCACTTAATAATAGTGATAATTGGTTCATAGTAGGTGCTCTGTAAGTATTTTTCAGAACATGCATGGGTGAAGTCTACTATCAGTTCTTGGTGGTTGTTATATATTTGAGTGCTCTAAAAATCAGTCATACTTTGGCACTTACTCCATTTGGTAGCCAATGGTATTGCAAGACAGCTTCTCAGGGTAATGAGAGTGACTGAAGAGAATCACAAAGCCAGCTTAGCAGTCCTGAATGAACTTCTAGTTCTTTGGTTCTGTAGTCTTTTTAGGTGAGCCAAATGTGACTAAAAACACAGCCATTCTCTATAAAGAAGCTCAAGTTTCACTTTAAAAGTGCGTATGAGATTTTTTCCCTCTTCCAGTTACTACACAATGAGATTTCCAGTTTAGTTGGAGTAAAAGCAACATGTATACCATGTTATGTAAGTTTTTTGATCTGGCTCTCACAAAATTCTCCAGTCTTACTTTTCCCACTCACTCTTCCCCTGTTTTTTACTTCAGTCACACTAGCCACTTTTTCTGTTTCTGAAACCAAAAGCTTCCTTTTGTCTTAATGGTCTTGTTCTTGCTTTTTTGGCATGCTATTGGTATACCACTGGAAAATTTTAGGAACTGGAATGGTGTAATTTTTTTGATGAATGAATAAATAAATTTGTGATGACTGCTAGTGACTGGGATAGGTAGAGAAGCATGGTCCCTTCTGGTCCTTGTAGTATAGCTTTTTTACTTGAAATGCACAAAATCATCATCTGTGAAGCTAATACTTATATCCAGAGGAATCTTCCCAGAAACCTTGTCCTTATAAAGGACCTAATCAAGGATTCTTTGCTGGCTGTTTGAATAGGCTTGAATCATTGTCTCTTTGAATGGAATTCTGAAAACCATTGCTCAGAAAATGTTCCAGTGCTGAAGTAGTTCTTTGTACAGATTGTTCCTCTTCTAATACCTTCACTGTATCAAGGTTTTCTTTCAGGTAGATATGCCAACATTTTAAAACTTGACAGAAGAGAGATTTGAAAATTCTTATGGAGCCAAGTGATAAGGGATCACACTATACAAGTGCATTTAGGGTCATTTCCACCCAACAGCTAATTCAGTGTTACAGAGCGTAAGATGTGACAGGAATAGCTCAAACAAGCTGTGCCTAAGGAATCAATGAATAATTTTGCTGTTTACTGAGAATATCAAATTGCTGTGAGACTGATTGTTGATCAGAAATAGCTGTTCATCATGATGACTGCAAAAGTCTCTGCATTAACTTGGTGAGTAGTCAGAGGTAGGTTTTATGCAAAGTCAGAACTGGTAATATCTTTGTACCATGCTTTTAGGTGTTGGAATGAGATTTTTCTTTCTGATCCAGCAAAATATTTTGCCTGCATGCTCACTGGTATGGAAAATTATTTTTAGAGTAGACATCTTTATGAGAAACCCATCCAGTGAAGTTTGTATAGATTAAAAATAATCTAGATTTGTATTTCATGGTATTAAAATCTAGGACATTAACTGAAAACAGCATAAAATAAAAGCTTATATAGTATGCTTCGCATTTTATATAAAATTATAGATAAGTATTTCTTTATCCTTTTGAAAGGCTACAAAGGAAAGGAGCATGACCAAGTATTTTATATAATGTTTGCAGGGGTCGTTTTCAGGTCATTGCATTTCCTTCCCTCCACGTGGCGATCCTTGCGAGCAACAATATACAGAGATGGTCATCTCTTAAGGTAGTTGTTTTAGATAGAAAATTTTTATCAGCGGTGCCCTTTCTACAGATCAAATACTATATGGAAAGCTGATACATAGCAGTAGAGCTGTTCTCACTGAGATGGAAGAGAGGTAGAGCATTTTTTTTCACCTTTTATCATAGATTTTCACGCATTTCTCCTCAGATCTCCCCTTCCAGAAACTGTAGAGTCCTAAGGGATACTTTTACCCTCGAGGGATAGCAGGGAGAATATTCAAGTAAGGTCTTATGTATGTTACATACATGCATGAAAATGCCACAATGAAGCCAATTATTCTATAATCAATATACACTGAACATAGAAAACCATTTGTAAATTGGCTTTAAACCAGCCTTCTACACAAAGAAAATTCAGCTAACATAGACTGCATCTGCATTAGTATGCTGTGGTGACCGGTCATGGTATAAAATAATAATATAGTTATTAAAAGCTAAGGAATCCTTCATAGACTGTGGCTTAATATCTTTGTCAGTGTATTGATCCATTCCTTAGGTGTTGTGAACCTTTAATGATCGACTGGATAGATTTTTAAGAAACTTATAATCACAAATTCAGGAGAACAAAGTGAACTATTGGGCATAAGCTCAAAAATCTGTCATTCAAAAGGAATGATTTGCAATTATTCTTTTCCAGTGGCTTAGAGAAAACCCTAGTGTGAGCTTTTGAGAAATTATATAAAACTAGAAAGCTTTTTTTAGTTGGAGAGCTTTTAGTGTGATTCATTCTGAATTGTTTTCTAAGTATTCAGAGTTTCTTAGGACCTTACAAGGACTGGAAGAGATTGGTGGCTTTGATGTTCTGGGTGTTACCTCCAACTTTGAATAGATCAGTTGTGTTTCCATTTTATATATTATTATTTTGTTGAAGCCTTCTTTGGAAAAAGATCTGTTGTATAAAACTTGAAAATAAGAAAAGTGCTCAAACATATCATTTTTGCTGCTGGGTGAAGTGCTTATTTCTGTAAGCACTTGTTTTATGATGTTTTCCTCTGTCATTGAACATTCCAGTATATGAATATATCTTATTTCCTTAATGTATGACTTTTGGACTTTGACATTTTAAAATTTTTATTTATATGAAAATAAATAAACAAATAAATAAAATTTTTACTTATATGAAAGATGCATCTTTGTAAGTGAAAATTTAATAGTATTTTGCATTTTCTATGAAATGAAGCCTAGAGCTATGAATATGGAGTAGAGTAGGAAGGATTATCTTTAAATCTCGTATTCAGTGCCAAACTGCATGTCGGTACATGTGCCACTTAGAGTGTGAGTCATCAGTACTGTTTCCACCTAGCAGTGGAAATTACCTTAATTTGATTAAATTACCTTAATTTGAAAAGCTGATCTCAAAAAAAAAAAGAAAGAAAAGAAAAGCTGATCTCAGAGACAAACTGGTAACTTGATCCATCTGCTGAAGAAATATTTATTATTACCTTTGTTCTTGTGCACATTACGTGATGAAGTCTGCTTCAGACTGGGCCAGGTTGATTCTGTCCATGAAACGGTGATGCTCTTCTTTATTTCATAGAAGAATCACTTAGAAAGTGTAAAAAATACTGATGGGCTCCAGCCCTACAAATTCTGATTCTGGGCAGTACTTATCAAGGTGTGTTTTTCTGTGCTTCATCAAACCTTCCATTTGATTCTGATGTATTTTCAAATTTAAGGACCATTTGTCATTTTTGGCCTGATCATGGGACACATGAGGATCATTTATGTATTTACCCATCTTGTCCTAGTGTACAACACATGTGGAGAAGTGTTATGGTTTTATTTTTATTACATAATCTTAAGAAGTGTCAGCTTTTGAAATTTAGCTGAACTCTGAAATACTGTAATCTAATTCATATGTAACAATTGAATATATTTATGAAATATAGTATGACATTTTGACACATGTGTGAAATGTACAGCAATAAAAATAGGGTAATTAGCACATTCATCAAGTCAAACATTTATTATTTTTTGTGTTGGGTATATTCAAAATCCTTTATTCTAGCTACTTTGAAATATACAATAAATTATCATTAACAATAGTCACCTTCTATGCTATAGAATACTAGAATGTGGTTCTCCTAACTATAGTTTTATATTCTTAAACTTACCTTTTCTTACCATTTTTATTCTACCCTCCCAGATTCTGGTAATCACTATTATAATCTCTATAACTATGAGACTTTTTGGAGTAGAGGCAGAGTTTCTTTATAAAGAGAAATCAAAATTTCATCAGTTTTTGCTTCCTATTTGTAAATGCTTGGTAAGCTGAGTTATCAACTTGTCTCTGAGATCAGGTTTTCATTTTCTGAGGCAAAGCAGCTTTTTAATATTGATTCTTTGCACTATCTTCTGGAAGATTGTGTATTATTGATATAGCTTTGACAGGGGATATTGAGTTAGGCCTATTCTTGCATTTCGCTGAGCTCCTAATTAAGCTAGTTTATATGAAAGACTTGACAGACGAGACTTGGAGTTGAATGCATTGATTTGCATATTGCTTTTCTTTGAATCTGGTGGTTGCCATTGTATATTACAACACACCAGAATGTGATTTGTTTTGATAAGAAAGATAATTCAAGTGGTTGGGTTTATCGCTTAGGCTGGTAATTTGCAAAGTGAAAAAGATTATCAACCATTTTCTTTTATGGTAGTTGGAAGAAAGATTCAAATTAAAGTTAAAGTGACTAGGCTTCATATTGATAGAGTGTATTTATTTCTCCCAAATTAAATAGCACATTCTTTGGATCTCATGTTTCAGCTTGTTTCTATATGTTCATGCCTTGTAAATTACTCTTTCAGACTAATCAGTTAAGAATGTTAGTATGATGAAAAGCTCTAGAAGATAATATTTTACTCTGGAGTAAAAGCAGGTGTCCTTGTTGTCTATCATAAGATTTTAGTTCCCCAAGACCAGCATTCCTCTCTTTCAGTGCATTTCACTACATGCGCAAGTGCCATCTGACTATCTTCACACTGACCTGCTGATATAACTTAGTGAAGTGACGCAAATATGCTGATATTCTATCTTTTCCCATTCCTGTGAGTAAAAAACTATCCTTTGTCTCTGACCAAGATGTATTTTACCAGCATTCATAAATCTCCTTGTTAACTTTACATATGGGAAAACACCAAAGCTCTCTCAGTTCCTAACCTTCTTTTCCACAGCTGAGTATCCATTACTGTTGGATTGTTTATATAGATTCTCTTGGAACTGTGTTATTTTCTTAAGGAGAAATTTTTTTCTAATCATATTATGTGCATTTATTAGTATGAATATTTAATTTATATTTATTTCTTCACTAAAATTTGTAAGAAAAGAGTTAGGTATTGTTGTAGGGATTTTCAAGGGAAAAGATATAATACAAGACACATAATCTATAAAATTGCTTTATAATATTCACCCACAAAGTCAAATGCAAAAGAGTAGGGGAAATCTTGCCACACACTACAAACCAAAAGGATACAAATGAAGGTTTGAATCCCATAGCAATGTCCTGCATGAGTCCTTCTGAAGACCTAGAGCCTATGACAAAATTCTCCATGAGTCCAACTGGAGACCTAGAGTCCACAACAATGTCTCATACAAGTCTGAATCAATGATCTGCACTGGGAAGGCCTGAAGGTCAGTGGTGGGAGCTAGAAAGTCTGTAGCAATGGGATGAAGGACCTGTACCAGCAAGCTAAGGGATTTGAATGGTAGACAGGAAGTGATGCTCAAGGATAAGGATCAGAGCTCTCTCAAAAAGAACTGTAGCCATCTTCAGAGACAATGAGGTCCTAAGTTCCTCTGATGATAACAGCCAAGTTCATATTAGGAAAGGTAGAACTACAAGCTTCTCCAGGAGAATCAATAGTATACCCTCTTCTCCTCCAGTTCTTTTTTTATGCTGTTGAAAATAATCCTCAGATAGGCCCTCCATGTCCACCACCATGATGGTTCAGTTTAGCTGAGTGTTACATGCTGGCTACCAATCAATCCACCACAGGTATCGTATTTTACTTTCTTTCCCTTTCACACTTTAGTGTCCTTTATAGAGCTTGGTGCATTGGTAGAAGTCAATATGTATTTACTGAGTGCTAATTTAAGGAGTTGAGCCTTTTTATGTTCTTGTTGTTACAAGTTGAATTACCTAAAAAGATTCACATATAGGGAATACTCTTAGGATCAGTGCTAGTAGAAGTGGGGAAAATAAAGAAGAATTGGGCATAAAAGGTTTATTTTCAACAAATTTTGAGCCATTTCATAGAGACCTCTCTCTAGAGTTGCCCTGACTTGAGACAAACCCGGAACTTTATTGTCCCTCTGTGACCATCTCTTGGATCGGGGCCTCCTTGGTTATGGGGTATAATCACAGACATGGTGCTTTCTCCAGTTAAGGCTGTTTTCAAATGGAACTGACAGTTGAGTAGTATCTTCTAGTGATATTTCAGCATCTAGAGAAATATTTCCTTGGTCACTGAAGTATATCATACAATACAGACCACTTCGATATATTTATGTTCTAAGTGTTGATTGTCTTAGACGAGTTAGGTTGCTGTAGCTACATACAACTGACTTGGTGACTTATAAACAGCAGAAATTTCTCATGGTTCTGGAGGCTTTAGGTTGTGGAGGTTGGCAAGCCCAAGATCAAGACGTGGTATAGTGCTGTGTCATGAGGACCTTCCTGTTTCATAAATGGTGACTTGTAGTTCTATTCTCACAGGGTAGACTGACCTTGTTGGCTCTTGTGTATCACTTTTATAACTCCATTTATGAAGACTCCACACTTAAGACTTAATCACTTATCAGAGGCCCCACCTTCTAACTCCATAAGAGTGGGTATCAGAATTTCCTGTATGAATATATATATATATATATATATATATATATATATGAGTTATGAAACATTTGAATTTTTGGGAAATTAAGATTCAGTATATTACAGATGGCCTTTTAATTAGCTATTGCCAGTGTGATTTTTGCAAGCCATTCCAAAGAAAGTGCAATATTTTAATCATTGTTAAAAATCCCTTATTTTTTCCAAGAAAACTTCTCTGTCTCCAGTGGAATATTAATCTGTTGAAGAACCATATATTTGGAGTTACAAAGAGAACAACTGAATAATCAAGAAATTACACATCTAGTATGTATTGAAAAGAAATAAAACTAGGACTTTCAAGTTAAATCTGCACTCCATGTTCAAGACACCATTATATACAACAGCCCACAAATGGAAACAACCTAATGTTCATCAAGAAAGGAGTTGATGAATAAAATACAGTATATACATAGAATAGACTATTATGTTATTTAGTCTCAAAAAAGAAAGAAATCCATGCTTTTGTGAAAGCATGAATGGATTTAGAAGACATTATGTTAAGTGAAATAAGCCAAACCAAGCATGGTGGCTCACGCCTGTAATCTCAGTACTCTGGAGGCTGAGGCAGGAGGATTGTTGTGAGTTTGAGACCAGCCTGGGCTACAAAATGAGCTCAAGGCCAGCCTGAACTGCATAGTGAGACCCTGTCTCAAAAAAAAAAAAAGAAATAAGACAGTTACAGATGGACAAATACTACATGATTCTTCAAATGTGCAGTTTCTGAAATGATCAGTCTCATATAAACAAAAAATAGGGTGATAGTTTCCAAGGGCTGGGGAAAGAAGGAATTGTTCTTCAATGAGTATAAATTTCTCTCTGCAAAAATCCTCAGTAAAATACTAGCAAACAGAATACAGCAAATCATCAAGATTATATACCATGATTAAGTGGCATTCATCCCAGGAATGCAGGGATGATTTGACACACCCAAATCAGTGAACTTGGTACACTGCATCAACAAAGCCAAAGAGGAAAATCACATGATCATCTCAATAGATGCACAAAAAGCTTTTGATGAAGTCTAACATTCATTGATGATAATAACCCTATAAAATATTGGAATAGATATTCTCTACCTCAATCTGATAAAAACCATGTATGACAAACCAACAGCCAACATCATGCTAAATAGACAAAAACTGAAAGCTTTCAATCTGAAATGAGGAACAAGACTAGGATGTCCACTATTGCCACTCCTATTCAATAAAGTTCTGGAAACATTAGCCAAAACAATTAGACAAGAGAGAAAAGGAATAAGAAAAAGAAAGGAAGAAGTTAAATTGTCATTTTTTGCAGATGACATGATACTCTACATAGAAGATCCCCAAAATGCCACCAAAAGACCATTAGAGTTAATAAGCAAATTCAGTAGCATATCTATATACAAAATTAACATTCAAAAATCATAGCATTCCTGTACACAAATAACAAAATCACTGAGAGAGAAATTAGGGAAATCACACCTTTCACAATAACATCCAAAAATTTGAAAGAACTAGTAATAAATCCAACAAAGGATGTAAAAGATCCATAAAATGAAAATTACAGTATCCTGAAAAAGGAAATTGAAGAGGACATCAGAAAATGGAAAATATCCCTTGCTCATGGATAGGAAGAACCAAAATTGTGAAAATCGCCATACTCCCAAAACTGTTATACAGATTTCATGCAAACAGTCAAAATACCATTAGTATACCTCACAGATCAAGAGAAAGCCCCCAGAAACAAAAGAGACCTAGAATAGCAAAGACAATCCAGGCAACAAATACAAGGCAGGAGACATCACCAACCCAGACTTGAAAGCATGTTACAAAGCGACTGTGATAAAATCAGCATGGTACTGGTGAAAAAGCAGATCTGAAGATCAGTTAAACAGATTAGATGCAACTACAAAGTTACAAAGCTACTCTTTCTTTGACAAAGATGCCAAACATGTCCACTGGAAGAAAGATACCTTTTTAATTGACTTTCTACATGCCAAAGACTAAAACTAGATCCATGTCAATCATCATGCACTAAACTAAAGTCAAAATAAATCAAAGATATAAATATTAAAACAGAAACACTAAATCTACTTGAAGACAAGGTAGGTAGAAATGTTGAAGACATAGGTATAGGCAAAGAGTTCATGAACAAAACACAAACTGCATGGGAAATGCTTCAAAGAACAACTAGAATCTCATCTTACTAAAAAGGTTTGCACATCAAAAGAAATCACAACAGAGTGAAAAGAAAACCCACAGGTGGGAAAAAATTATAGCTAACTATGCTTCAGACAAAGGACTTCTATCTAGAACATATAAAGAAATTAAAAAATCAGAGCCCCTTAATTCAAAGACCCAATCCAAAAATGAGTATCAGTGATGAATATGCGCTTCTCAGATGAAGAAATACAAATGGCAAATAAATATATGAAAAAATGTTCAACATCACTGATCATTCAAGAAATGGAAATTAAACCATACTGAGATTTCATCTCTCCCCAGAATGACTAGCAATCAAACAATAACAAATGCTGGTAAGGCTGTGGGCAAAAAGTAGCCCTTCACCACTGCATGTGGAAGTGTAGACTGGTACAGCCACTATGGAAATCAGCGTGGAGATTCCTCAAAAGAGTAGGATTGAAAGTCCCATTCAATCCATCTATTTTGCTTCTTGGTATTTTTCCAGAAGAACTGAAAAATCACACCACAGTAACATAGGTACAACCGTGTTTTTAGCAACATGATTTGAAATAGCTAAATCTTGGAAACAACCCAAATGCCCATCAATTGCAGAATTGCTCAAACAGAGGTGGCACTTTGTTTTTCTTTTTCAGAAGTGGCATTTTTATATAATGGAGTACTACTCAACTATACAGAAGGATAAACTTGAAGCTTTTAAAGGTAAAAGGATGCAACGTGATATTCCTAAGTGAAATAAATCAAACTCATGTATAAATATTGTATTGTCTCCCTCATGTAAAACTGAAAGATTAAATAAGATACAAAGTATACAATACATATGTGAAAGTAAAAAAAAAACTTCTCAAAAGTAAAGAACATTATTGTTGGAGTAAGGGAAATGAGAAAAAAAAGGATATATATATATATATATACACACACACACACACACACATACATATATACATGTGTGTATATACATATTAACTATACTACTCATTTCTGTTAATTCATCAAAAACAATGGTTTGCAATTTCATCATTTGATTGCTTGATCATTTTTATGCCTATATTTTGTAGTCTAACTACTTTGAAGATAATAATACACAATATATTAACCATTGTTAATCTGTTATTGTTTTGAAATTTTGTATTTTTTTAATTTTAAAATTAAAAAAATTCTCTGTGCAAGATAAAATTTTCTAGTCATCTATTGTGTAACTTGAATTCATATTTATAGTTAGCAATGTGGTAGTGTACATTTTAATGTGTATTATGAAGATAGATCTTGCCTTAAATATTCTTACCCAAATAAACAAACCATGAAACACACACACACAAGAAATATAAAGAAATTTTTGGACATGAAGGATATATTTAGTGTCTTAACTGTGTTAATGATATTATGGATGTATGTATATCTCCAAACTAATATGTATACATAATATGTATGCATGTTCTGTATATATCAGTTAATCCTCAATAAACCTAAAACCAAAATGTAACAAAACAAAATAAAAATAGTGTTTCTCATATGGAAAATACTTTGAGTTCAAATCTTATATCTTCAGAATATTTCCTGATTTTCTCCTTTATTCTCCCCTCAGGCTCCTTTGTACCCTGTGTTTTGTGGATACTTCCACTTAGCACTTTTCCCTGTGCTGTACTTTCTTCATGTATCTCTTTTTACTCCGGTATGGAAGGCTTCCTGTGGGCAGAGACTCTTATTTTACTCATGAGTCCCCAGATCTTATTCTAAGGCCTAACACCAGTGGTGTGCTGAGCTAGCTTATAAGGACTTGTGAGCACCAAATTTGAAGGGATTTTGTGAGTAGGTTGTTAAGCAGATATTACTAAAAATAAAATTACATAAAATTATAATTAGCTTGTATTAAAATCAAAGATGACAAATACAATTCCTCACTCCTTAATTTTTCTATGTTCTGTTATCTGTGCTCTTGAAGTTATTTACATATGCCCTGTCTATATGGTGACACACATCAAGAACCTCTTTCCAACTTCATTTTCAACAGCATCACACTGATAACTTGAGCTGTCATGGTGAAGAATTTATCATGGAAATTGGCAAATGCTATAAAAGAGGCTCCACCTCAAGCAGAATTAGTTTTGCATCCTTTATGAGCACATCATTGCTGAATATATAGTGGTACTCAATAAAGCTGAATTGATTTAAGGGAAAGACATTTCAGAAAACTTCTTTCTGGCTAGGCATGAGATTAGCATATGGGAGCCTCAGTGGAGGTTTGATGAAGCTTATATAGGTTTAGGACAATGAAGAACTGTTTTTGTGGGTTTGAGTTCATGGTTGACCATTTTGCTAAATGCTCTAATATTCCTTGTAGTATTATTTTGCAGTGAATAATACATGGAGCTGGTATATTTTATTCACACACTTTTCAGGGGTTGCCATTTTTTTATTCAGTTTCATGGTTAAGAAGCTGGTAATACTTGGAATGGAATGTTAACAGGGACAGACTGACTTTTTTGTATTTATTTTTAGTTGAAACATCAAGACATAGGCCACGAATGACTGCATGAAATTTTAATTGCAAATAGAATTAATTTTGCTTACCATATGGCTATATTGTGATGTATATTTAATTTTTTCTAATTGCAGAGATACAGTTAGTGCCATTGTTACTTAGGTCACTGGATAGAATATTTTCCTAAAGCAGAAATGAGGGGTTACATCTGATTAGCCAAGTAAATTAGGTAATAGCAGCAATTACTGTGATTCTACCAGAATATCAGGGTTTAAGGATGGGCTAGTGTATAAGACTAAAGTTTTAAAGATAAGCAACTATATCATTTAAGGATATATTTCCTCATCTTTCCTTAAATTGGGCCAAAATAGTTACAGTATGGAATTTATCCTTTTATTTTTAAAATGAAAAGAAATTTTATTTTGTTATTATAATATATACTCATGCTTCTTATAAATAAGTTTTTAAAACCAGAAAAGGAGCAAATAAGAAAAAATTTCAGTCACCTGGTATTTTATCACTTTGAAATAATTCTTTAAAGATTTTTGTATTTATCTTTCTAGATTTTAAGTATATCTATGGCTATATCAACCAGAAAAATTAGAATGTTTTATTTTTCATAATTCATTCTTAAATACATTAGATTTCTTTGCATTTCCTATCCATACAGTAAAAATTTAGTATTATATTTCATAGCACATGTGACTGTTAATTGTGATATGTCAACATGACTGGAGTAAGAAACACCCAGGAGATTAGTAAAGCATAAATCTGTGTGGAGCAAGAGGCATCACCTTGGTTCTATATATGGCCCCTGGGCTCTTCCTCCCCGACACTGTTTCCATTATCCTCTTTCAGGATACCATGAACTAAGCATCTTTTCTCTGCCTTATCTTTTTGCTGTGATGTTTCTGCCTTGGAACCCATCAACCTTAGAATGCATCCTCTGAAACTGTGAGTCATCTGACACTGTGCCCCAGTAATGATAAAGCTGACTGACACAGCACACTAGTCTTATAGAGGGTCTAACATCATGCTTAATTCCACAGAAATATGTAGTTCATGATCTGAAAAACTTACAAGCAAGTATGAAAAATGTTCCCACCTTTAATTTGCTGGAAATTATAAGAGAAAATTTAAGACAATGAGAAAGTGCCAGAACCATGTTCTCTGGAGTGTTGCAAGATTGAAGGAGGGAGTTAAACTGGAAATGTGGGATGCGGTATTTTTTGCTCATTCATTCAATAGACCTTTTTACTCACTCTGTCACAGGCATTGGGCCAAAGATGAATAAGATTCATATTGCAGTAGGAGACACAGCAGGGTAACTAAATTACAAAAGGACATGATAATTGATATTAGAGTGTTTTAACAGAGAAACTAGGAAAACTACTAGGAAACTACAAAGGAAACAGTGATTAATTTTTTTCTGGGGTCACTAGATGAATATATCAGATAAATTGTTTTTTCTTGCCACTAACAAAAACTAAATGCCAACTTAAGGAGAACAAAAAGAATCCAGGGACTCAGTACTGTGAGTTAGATATGTGCCTCTCATTGTTTTTGACCTGATACATCTTCCTAGTTTAAGGTTTAGTTCCTCAGCCAGCTGTTCCTATGTGTTGGCAAAAATAGTCTATTATGGTTGTAAGATTACTTTTTATCAGTGTAATTCTTTCTTAGTGATTTGAAAGGCTGCAGAAAGAGAAAATTTAATGGTCTAGCTGCCACGTGTCCATCTTTGAGCCAATGTTTGTATCAAAGGCAATGTCATTCTTTTAAACTATACCTAGGTCAAGTGACTTTTCATGTGACCTACCCTGAGTTTCATATGCTGAGAATAAGGAAAGGATGTATCCCAAGCAAGAAGAAATAGATGCTGGCAAATGTCCACTAAAAGAAGGCCTTGCTTGGTGGTTACACTTGACCTGCACTTGGCAAGATGAATAACCATTTACCACATAAAGAAGAGGGAGAGCAGTGGAATAGCATATACAGGGTGAAGGTATTATTCAAAGGCTTTGAGTATCTGGAGAAAGGTTTAAGTAGTTGAGCTAGGATTTGTAGCAGAGAAAGGAATTGGGGCAAGGCCAGAAAAAGACTTTTGACATATTTCCAAATAAAGAAAGGCTTGTTGACTGGGCTAATAAATATGAATTTATCCTTTTATATATGGAAGCAACCAATGGAAGCTTTTAACAGGGGCACATGATATGTTTAACTTTGAGTTTTAGGAGGACAGCTTTAAGACAGGATGGAAACTGATTTAACTGGAGAGAATTTGGTTTGGTCAGAAGAAAGGTGGGAATCTTTTGGTCTGAGATAGTGCATTGTGGTTGCCAGCTTCTAAATGGCAAAGGAAAGCAACTGCCTGAGGATTGTGTTGAAAAGAAATCCAGTGGATTATCCATGCTTGTTCTTTGAGAAAGATAGACAGTGGTAACATATGGCTTTGTATTTGATGACCCTGATATTACTATAACCAATGACTTTTCCTTTCTTTCCAAAATATACAGAAGAAACGATCAACAAATTGCATGGGCCTTCACTATCTTTTTTTTTTTTTAAAGATCATTTATTTATTTATTTATTTATTTTTCGTTTTAAAAAAAATATTTTATTTAAAGAGGGAGGGAAGCAAAACAGAAAAAAAGGGTAGAAACAATACAGAATTTAAAAAAAAACAAACAGTAAGAAATCACTATTTGATACTTTACATATTGTCTTTTTGGATATAGTTGTTCAAGTTACAAAATTAAAGCATACAAAGTGGACATTCAAACAGTGAGGCTGCAAACAGTTCTGTTCACTGATCCAACAAAAACTTAGTAATATGGTTATCAATCCTACACACTTAAGTATACATAGAGTTATTTCCTTTAGAGCACTTTCTTTTCCTCCTCTTGCTTTTTAAAAAAATTTTTTATTTAAAGAAAATATTTTGAAACAGAAAGGGTAGAAACAATACAAAATCTCAAAAACAAAGCAAAACAACAAAAATAGTAACAGGTAAAAAATCACTAGTTGATAATTACATACTTTCCTCTTAGATGTAGTTGTTCAAGTTACAAAAGTAAAGTCCACAAAGTGGACATCCAAACAGTGAGACTGCAGTCAGTTTTGCTCATCCATCCAACTAAAACTTTAGCAACATGGTTATTAATTCCACACACCCAAACATACATGCAGTTATATCCTTTAGAATACTCTCTTTTCCTTTTTTATCTTTATAATAACTATAATCCATTCTCATAAACTACTTACAAGTTCCACACATGTATAAGTTTCTACACATATACCTAGCCTTTCTGTATTAGAGGGAGAAACCAATCAAAACAAGTCAGCAATACAAATTCCTAGAGAAACACGAAATGAAAAGAATATACAAAAACATAACACTAGGTGATCTATGGTAGTCACTATGATGTCTCTTGTTATTTTCAATAAAATTGTATCGTCAAATACAATATAAACTTAGCATTGCATTACACTATTAATAAAATCTAAACATTGGAGACATTATAGGACTTCAAAGGCAATTAACAATCAAACCAGAATGGGTATCCTGTTGAATCCTGTCATCTTCAGAGTAGCTGTCCCTATTCTCAGATTAGACACTCTCAAGCATACCAGATTCAAATAAAATCAGTCAAGATAAAAGAGTGATATAACCAATTTTCTCTGTCTTATCACTGCCATGCTATTTTTCTGTTGTTATTTGTTTACTTTTCTCCTTCATTCCACTGTCTGCCCCTTCTTTGAGGCCTTTCTGCCATTATTCCTGGAACCCTGGTGATTTTCTTCTCTCTCTCTAGAATGTCCTTCAGTATTCTTTGCAGGGTTGGGTTGGTGGTCACGAACTCCCCCAGTTCCTCTTTGTCATGGAAATATGTCTCTCCATTAATTTTGAGAGACAGTTTTGCAGGGTACAACATTCTGGGTTGGAGGTTATTTTCTTTCAGGGCTTGGAACATTTTGCTCCAAGCTCTTCTTGATTTGATGGTTTGCAATGAGAAGTCTGCTGTGATTTTGATGAGTTTTCCTTTATAGGTAATCTGTTTCTTTTCTCTGACCACTTTTAATATTCTGTGCTTGTGATGGATTTCTGGGATCCTGATTATTATATGTCTGGGTGTAGATCTGTTTGGGTTGTAGCTGGCTGGAGTTCTGTATGCCTTATTTATCTGAACTTCACTTCTGTTACCTATGTTTGGGAAGTTTTCCTTAATTATTTCTGTGAATAGACTTTTTATTTCATTTGTATTTGTTGCTGCATCTTCATTCACATATTTTATTCTTAGGTTATAAATTCTCTTGTCATCTTCTAGCCTTTGTATCATTGCTTCCTGGTTCCTTGTCATTTTTAAGAGATCCTTCCTTTCACGATCATACTTGGTAAATCTATCTTCAAGTTTTGAAAGTTTGTCTTTAGTTTCTGTTGAAAGGTTTTTCCAGGTTTCAATGGAGTTTTTAATTCCCTGATATTCTCTTTGGATCTGTTTCATATATTCTAGGTTTTGTTTATATTCTTCATCAAAGGCTTCTCTCCTTTCTCTGGGTTCCTCTATTCTTTCATTTGTGTCTACTTGAGGATTACCCAGGACTTCTTTTATTAATCTTATATCTTGCTTCACCTGAGTTAGAATTTCAGATTTAAATTTGACAATGAGGTCACGGATGTATTTCTTTATTTCCGATGAGGCTGTCTCTGGCATTACAGGTTTGCTGCTCTCAACCTCCTCTGTATTTACCTCTGTTGGACTCACTTTCCCTGGTTCTGCAGTTGGGGACCTTTTGCTCTTTCTCTGTCTTGTCATGTTTCTGGCCCCCTTCAGACAGGTGAGTGGTGGAGGTCTCTGGGCCTTTCGTTTTGCTTACAGTTTTTCTGCAGCACACTTGCTAGGGAAGTACCACCACTCAGTCTGCAGTGGATCTGTGAGTTGCAGGCTAAGAGCTGGCTCCTTCCCCTATGCCAGTCAACTAGTTAATGCTTCAACAGGTTTGTGTGTTCCCTGGGGATGCCACTGGCCCAGGAAAGCCTCATCCCTGGCTATTGGGTTTCAACCAGGGGCGTGGCCCAGCCCGAGCAGATCCCACCAATCTGCTTTGGACCAGGAGTCATCAGCAGATGCTGCATAGGGCCCTGATTCAAGCCGGCCCTGTTATACCAACTCCAAAATGTTGCCCAGCCAGTCCTCCCAGTTTGGGGATTCCAGTTCTGTCACTCACCAAAGTTCGCGCAGCCTGACTGGCTGTTTTCACTCCTTGTCTCAGCGCCTCCTCCAGCTGAGGGTCTGGAGCTCACCAATCCCCGCTCTCGGCAGGGCCACGATCTCAGCTTGATCGTGAGTCACCTGACTTTAAGATGTTCCAGTACAGCGATCGGGGCTTGCCCAGCTCCAGCCCTCTATCCATGCTTCTTCTTCTTTCTTTTTTCTTTTTCCTCAGTTTCTTCCTGGGTCATGAGAATTCCTCTCCTTTTGTCTGGCTTTCTCCATGTTGCCAGATTCCAGCGTCTGAGTTGTTTTTATTTTTTTATTTTTTCCTCAGAGAAGCTCTCTTATTCTGCTGCCACTCAGTCGGCCATCTTGCAATCTCCCAGCCTTCACTATGTTATTATTTGTTCACTATAGTTTAGAATAAATAATATTTAAATGTCTCCCTTTTATGTGAATGAAATGATAAAACACTGATATTTGATTTAATATAAAGATAACGTGCTTTTATTTTAAAGGAAGGAAATTGCAGGTGTTATTCGGAAAGAGTTCTGGAAACCAAGCATTGGACCCATGGCCTGGCTCCTGCTCTTTGGTCTTGGGTTGTAAATTTTTATCTCATTTTCCTGGGCTTGAATTTTAAGCCATAATAATAGATGGTGTTAGATTAAACTGCCTCTTTTTAGGTTTTATAGTCTTAGTATAATAGATTAATAGATTAATTTATGGTGCTATTAGTCTGTTACCCTTCACTAGTCATAAATTCAATTTCATACATTAAGCTATGACTCTAGAAGGGGAGTAGATAAGGACAGATCTTGGGTCACAGCCAGTAAGTTATTAAAATTGGAAATGAATATGGAATGACTATGAGGAACAAAATTAGGTTGTAGAAGTTTTTGAATGACTGTTTTCAAATTCACACCGAATTAATTCTCTCTTAAATATATGAAAATGAGAAATGCAACCAAATTCTTTAACATTTGATGGCCATCTATCCAATGAGCTTCTCCTGATAATAGTGTACTTCTGCTTTATGCTGCTGACATCTGGAACTTTATTTACAGGTCATCCTTAATGTCCTATACTTCCTTTTTAGAGTATCATTTGTGTTTTGTTTTGTTTTATTTTGTTTTGCTGTGGCCTTTATCAGGCAAGATTATCCTGTATGTTTTTGTCTGTTTTTTTCTTTTTATACCTTAAGCATACTTTCATTATTTTACCTGTTCTTCTTTATTCCATGTATTTTTTTATACAACTGTATTATCTACTTAACTGTGAGTTTCCTTAGGACTTATGGTTATATCCTTGGCTATACAAGTTGAATATTGCTAATGTGATGTCAGAAAGGCTTTGAAATCTGAAACATCAACCAAATGGTAAACGACCAATTCCATTCCTGACCTCTTGTGTTGAATATCAGTCAAAATTCTATCATATAAAAAATACTAAGATTACCTTAAGGCCATATGTATAACTTGTGCATGAGATATAAATGATTTCTTGTTTAGATTTGACTTTAATCTCAAATATATCTCTTTACACATATGTAAGTAGTAAAAACCTGAAAAAAATCTAAGAGATTTCTGGTTCTATGCATTTTAGATAAAAAATACTTAGCCTGTCAAGGGAGAATAATGCTTGCTGGATTGATTTCAATGATAGCATTATAGGTAACTCAGAAGGCTGTGATAATCGGAATATATATTTTAAGAATAAATGAGATTAACTCCACTTTCCCATTCTTCTAATGCCAGAGGCGGGAAAAGCCTCAATGTGAGAAGTCTTCTGATTTGGAATTTTTTTTTGGTACTGAGAATCGAACTCATGACCTTGTGCTTGCCAGGCAGACGCTTAACCCACTAAGCTAAATCCCCGGCCTGGATGTTTATATAGAATTCATTTTTTAAAATCTCAATTTATTTTTGGCTGATTTGACAAAAAGCATGATCACTTCTAAAATGAACAAGTAGATAAAGCATACATTATTCACTGCTGAAACCTATTTCTTTTCCTGACTACCTGGGGACACATGACAGTCGTTGTTTCTTATCACAGTGACTGCTCAGGGTTGGAGCCTTTTACTTCTGATGTGCTGTGTATTAATGTCCTGTGGATCATGTTCTACTGCCCTTCCTGGGGATTTTTCATTATAGTGTTGCCAAATGGAAATTATCACTTGACTGTTAACGAGCTGTACTGAATTGAACCTATCTTTAAAAAATAAGAATTAGTGAGAACCAAAGTGCAGTAATAGAGTGATTATTTCTCCACTGTTGACTTAGAAAGAAAACTGGGGGCTGGGGATTTAGCTCAGTGGCATAAGTGCCTGCCTTGCAAGCATGCAGTAGTGAGGTCGAACCCTGGTACTGATAAAAAAAGGAAAAAAGAAGAAAACTGAGTGCAATACGCTTGAGTTTGTATCCTTCTTAGTAATCAGAGATCTCTTTTATAATCACACTTTATCAATTAGCACCCACATTTTCCATTCACTTACCATGTTTTAATTTTTTTCATAGCACTTATCATGACCTATTTATTTGTTCATTGTCAATCTTCTTCCACTAGAATATCAGCAATGTGAGAGTAGGGAATGTATTCATTGCTGTACCTGGGATACTCAAACCATGCCTGATGCACTGTAGGTGCTTAACAAATACATGCTGCTTGAATAAAGGATAGCTTTTCTGATCTATATCCAAGAGACTTCATTATATGCCAGCTGATGTGATCAGTGTATATTATACAGTATTTCATGTTCTTAACGCAGTGCTCATTGAGTAGGGGATTCTGAAATTTCCACTTACCATGAAGCAAAATAACTTCAGACAGATCTAATAATTTGTTCAAAGTTTCACAGCTGGCAAATCAACAGGATGAGTAGTGTGATACCCTATGTTACAGTAATAGTTTGTAATCAGTCAGTCTGTTTGTGATCTGATCATTAGAGTTAGGTGATCTTATTTTTATATAATTGTCATATAGAGTCTTGGACTTCTCTTTGTCTTATCCCATGCTGCCAAATATAGGTTTTTTAACTCCATAAAAATGATAACTGCTAAAATTTACCATTTTTAAGGTTGTTGGAACCATGTCAGATTCTGCCCTTAGATTGTCTAATTTCATCCTCACAGTAAATTGACAGTTTATTATCATTCCTTTTACACAGAAGGAACAAGCAGATTCAAATGGGTTAAGTGACTTACCTAAGACCACACTGCTGATAAATGTTATAACTAGGATTCAAACACAGATTTCGTAGTTCCATTGCTCACCCAATGATCCACAACTTTATACTGTCTTCCTCGAAATTCCCTATATGGTATTTTATACACAATCAGAAGCAAGTTTTATTGTATTCTTAGAAAGAGTATTAAGTAATGTATGTCTACGCAATGAAAAAAGAATAATTTCACAGAAGTGTGTGAAGGTTGAGCCACATATAGAGGATTATGTCTATTCATACATAGCATATTTTAAGGGAAAGTGCCAAACCCTGTGGAGGGGAGAATGAAAAGCTCAGGAGTTCTTTATTTGAAGAAACTTTAGACAAGGTAGAGATACTTGATTTGTAGAAGGGAAGACGTAAGCCACAGTATGTGATGGTTCAGAGAATGAATTTGGAGTAGAGTCAGGTGTAAGCTTTTCTTTTTTTTTTACTTTTGGAGCAGAATCCAAACTCTTCAATATGTCCAATAGGACCTTACAGGATCTGCTCCTGGCTTTTTCTCTGAGCTCATGCTTTTTCTTTGTGCCACTTGCTCAAAAGCTCCTATCACAGTAAGGTTCTTTCTGCTCTTAGGAATTCAAAGCTAATTCCTACCATTGGGCCCTGTCATGCATTTTTCTACCAAAAATTTGAATGAATGAGTTCTTCTAACTGCTCATATTTTAATCTGATTCCACCTTAGAGAGCTTTTGGATACTTTTTCCTTTCTTTTATTGATGGTATTATACTTAAGATAACCACATTCTGAAACTATCCTAAGTTTATGTATTTCTCCAAGTAAATTCCTTTACAGTGGAAGCCTTTTTAATTTTGCCATATTTTCATTCTTAGGCTGGTGTCTGCCTTTTGGTAGAGACACTTTAAGTATTTTTGAATATTTATATCCTTTTTGATAGGGTTTAGTTTACTATACGGAGTATGTGTAGAAAAGCACATTAGGAAAGAACTCAAGACCAAAATTCAGTCTTTCTGAAGATTTAATTTGCCATGCTGTGAGGGAGGTGTTGTGTACTTTTAAACTCAGGGTTCTGAGGGTTAGTCATTAGTGTCATAGGAGGATATAACTAAATATAAGAAGGATCCACAAATCAGCAGCTCACAGTTTGAGCTAAAGGAGAAGAGAAGCAGAAGTCATTAATGAAGCGGTTAATTTATCATCTCTGCTAGTGTTGGAAAATCCACCATTAGTATCTTCCTTCTCCTTTTCAGATATGTGTTCCTTTGCCATCCTCCTTCCTAGAATCTTAAGCAACTGAGAGTATAATTGAGTTGACAACCGGGACATAATCTTCCCTGGTTAATTTCTAAGGCAGGGTTACAGTGTCTCAAATACCAAGCACTAGAGAGATAGCATGTGTGTCAGTAAGTAGTAAGTGAATGGTGGTATCAATGCAGAACTGGAGAGCATGAGTGCTAAAAGAGTACATATTAAAAACAATACAAGTCAATGAGCTCATCTTCACCAGAGTCTCTCATATTTTATTTAATTTTAACTAATACATAAAAGTTAAAAATTGTACATATTTATGGGGTACCATGTTATGTTTTGATAGATGTATACCAAACCAGATTTTCTTACTCCGGGCTGTAAGTGTAACTCTATAGCCATTGACTGTTTCCCATTCCCTCCACCTGCCAACTCGGATAAACACCAGTTTACTCTGGATGTCTGTGAGATCAAGTGTTTTTGGATTCCACAAATGAATGAGATTATGTGGTACTTGTCTTTCTGTCCATGGTTTATTTCATTTAACCTGTGATTTCCACTTCTTTCCATGACATGACAAATGACAGGATTTAGTCTTCTTTTTTACTAAATAATAGTCCATGATGTACATGTACCACATTTTTTATCCCTTTTTCAGTTGCTAGACATTTAGATTGGTTCTGTCCCTTAGCACTTGATTACACTGCTCCAGTAAATGGGAGTGCAGCTGTCTCTTTGACATGGATATAAACCCAGTAGCAAGATTTCTGGATGTCATATTTTTATTTTAAGTTTTTGGCAAATTTCATACCTTCCATAATAGGTATACTAAGTTGCATTCCCACCATGTGTACAGTGTTTATTTTTCTTCATGTTCTAACCAGAACTTATCTTTTGTCTTTTTAGTGATACTCATTCTTACTATAAGAGAGGATATCTAATTGTGTTTTTTGAAAAAATTGTTACTATTTTTTAATTAATAAAATTAAATTTATATTTTAAATCCACCCATGAAGAACTAAAAAGAATGACTTTTAAAAAACATTGTTTTGATGAGTGCATGTTTGCAGTATATAACAATTACATTCATCAGGGAGAGGTGGAGTATTGGCATAAGTCTTTTCACTTCCTCTTGTCTCCCTTACTCCTCCCTCTGTCTCTTGATCCTCTTCTTACTTGCAAAAGATCCATTTCCCTATTTCCTATTATCTATCTTTCATTTTCATTTTTAATTTACTTGTCATTTGTGTTTAGTGTATGAAGGAAAGTGTGATATTTAAGTTCATGCATCTGATTTAGTTCCTTTAACATAATTACAGTCTCAGTTGATTTGCATTTGCTGATGCTTAGTAATGTTCAGTATTGTAAAATATACTTGTTGGACATTTGTATGTCTTTTTTGTGAAATGTAGATTTAGGCCTATTTCCCTTTTTTAATTGGGTTGTTTGAGCCAGGCATAGTGGTACATTCCTATAAAACTAACATGCAAGAGGTGGAGGCAGGAAAACTGCTGTGAGCTCAAGGCCAGCCTGAACCACATAGCAAGACCTTGTCTCCTCCACCACCAGACTTTTTTATGCTACTGAGTTTTTTGAGTTCATTATATATTTTGAGTATTAACATATTTTCAAATACATAGTTTACATAGATTTTTTTTCTATTTGGGTTTATCTTGATGAAATCCAATCACCTTAGCTTTGCTTTTATTTCTTGTACTTTTGGGATCTTTCAAAAAAATTCATGCCCATTCAAATGTCCTAAAGCATCTCCCTTATGTTTTCTTTTAGAATTTTCATGTCTTATATTTGTCTTTAATTGATTTTGATTTGATTTTTGACATAGGAGATATAGAGGTTTTGTTTTGTTCATCTGCTTTTGGAAACATAATTTAGCTAGCACCACTTATTGAAAAGATATTGTAGCACCTTTTTTGAAGATCACTTGGCTACGGATGCATGAGTTTACTTCTAGGATCTTTGCTCTGCTCTGTTGGTATATCTGTTTTTATGTACTTACTATGGCTTATAATATATTTTGAAGTAACATTTTCATATCATCTTGTTGAATCAATTTCTTGACTATTATATAGTGACCTTTATTTCTTCTTATACATTTTGCTTCAAAAACTATTTTCTTGGTTTTGGTTCTCATTAATGTGGAATAATTTTTCTTCTTACAGTCACTGGGAGTGTCTTTACTGGTGAAATGAGTTTCTTGTAGGAAGTGTATCACTGGGTCTTGTTTTTATATCCATTTGGCCAATCATTTTTTTGGTTCTGGGATCAAGCCCAGGGCCCAGTGATTGTAAAGCAGACATTCTACCAGTGAACTATATTCCCAGTGTTAATTTGTACCTTTTAATTGGGGAATTTATTCTGTTACACTCAAAGTTATTATAGATATGTAAGGACCTAGCCTGTCATTTTGTTAAAATTCATTTGTTTTTCATATATTGTTCTGTTTCTCTCCTGTTGTTCATCTTTGTGATTTAATGGTGGTTTATTGTGTTGCTAAGGTTCAGTTCATTTTTGCAAGGAGTGATCAAAATGTGGTGAAAGATTAAATTTAAAAATTACAATAATAGACGTATTGCCAAGATGAATGGGAAACGTTTTCTAAGTGGGTGAAGATGTTTAGAATAGTTTGAGGGGAATCAGTTGCAAAGGTGTAGTGTAGGCTGCAGTGCTCCCTTTGCCGTGCTTGCTTCCAGCACTCTGTGTACCTGTGTGCAGTGTGGGTGTGTGGTGGTGGCAGTGGGAATTGCGGTTCTAGGTCACAGCTCTGAAAGAAGCATGTGTTCATATGCAGCACAGGGATGGGGACAGCAGCACCAAAAATTACATTTCTGGCTCCCTACCCTGACAGCAGTGCTTGAGCAGATGCAAAATAGGGGCAGGCTTTGAGAACTTCTTGATTGTCTGCCTTAGTCTTGGTATAGGTGCAAATACACATGCAGTTGACCATGCCCATGATCCTAGAGGACAAGTACCCTGGTCTCGTAATTTTGAGGGCAGCACACTGTTTTGTTCTGTACTGAAGCATCTGTCTCCTGAAGTACAAAAGACACTGCTGTGTGTGGTCCTAGTTGCTCTGCCATACTGTTTGTGTCTTCCCTCTGCCAGTGTGGTGAAGTGTCTATGAGATGGGAGCATGGAGGCTTTTCTGACCCCTAGAGCAGTAAAACTAAGGTTATAAATTCTTTCTTGGTAAGACTCCTGCTAAAGTAGCCTGGGCCCTGGGAGTTGGTGGTAGATAATATGAGATCCTTCTCCAAAGCAGAAATCTACTGGAGAGACTGCAAGTTGTTTAGCTAACTGAAAAGGAAGCCCATGATGA
The DNA here is from genome assembly GCA_004027455.1 of Hydrochoerus hydrochaeris. NCBI lineage: Eukaryota > Metazoa > Chordata > Mammalia > Rodentia > Hydrochaeridae > Hydrochoerus > Hydrochoerus hydrochaeris. The sequence goes on along the minus strand of PVLA01002233.1, from coordinate 231,960 downwards.
CTAGATTGTGAAACTTCTTAGAAGCTAGTATTGTCAGTTTTCGTGATGGAGTTTGGCGGAATTCTCCGCTTTGTCCTTTTCCTGACCAGGGGGTTCCCTTTTGCAACATGTGTTCCTCTGTCTATGTTATTGCCCTAGGTTTCCAAATCATCCCAGGTTCTCTCTGAGTTCCATGTTTCCCAGTTTACTCACCTCACAATGTGGCTATTTTTTGTTTTGCTTCTTCTTCATGAAAGAGGAGGTGAATGGTGAGCATTTCTATTTGGCCACTTAGCATCCTCAAGAGTCCCATTTCAAGGCTAATTTTCCTTCTGGTTTTAGGACCAAGAGGTTTTTTTTTTTTTTTGACTAAGCACTAATTTTTATATCTGTAAGATTCATTTATATAAATACTTGCCCAGTGGCTATTCTTTAAGGATTTGGGTTTGTAACAAAATAAATTGACACACATGTAAAAACAAGGTTTTTTTTTTCAAATGGAGAGAATCCTAATTACTTATTTTGTTTCCTTCCTTCACTTAGGGAGTTGTTCTTAATACAGTGTGGTTAATTAATCAGAGTTAAGATAAATTGTTTGCTATTTTGTTACTTCCTCTTTATAATGCAAACAACAGCTGCAAAGTCCCAAATTCCCTGCTTTCTTCTTCTTACTTATGGATTCTTTACACAGGTGTTTTTAAAATAAGTATGTTTGAACAGAATATTTGGCTATATTACCTAGTGCTATTTAAAAGATATTATAGTATACTTAGTTTTAGTGACAAAACTATAGGAAAAAGTATATTTGTATGAAGATTAAATTATCCATTATCCAGTGATCATTTGGAAAAGGGAAATTATATCCAAGAAGTGATAATAGAAAATTATTTCTTTGGGGGAATTGGTAATATATTTATTGTCCTCCTTAATTAGTGACAAATTTGGAAAATGAAAAAAGATTGGCTAGTACTGTGCCTAGATTGGCTAGAATTTGTGATGACAGAATTACATCAGGCAGTGTTCATGCTAGATAAATCACCTAGCAATACACTGAGATGGTTTGCAAATGAATTAATAATCCTTTCCTTAAACTAATCTCAGCTGGGGACTGCAGTGCCACTGAAAAAGAGTATTTGGTGCCAGGGATCAGCACAAGCCTTAGGCAAGTCGTTGGCTTTCTGGTAAACAACTCCCATTACCCCACAGATAGCTAATTCTCGCAAGAGACTTCTGAGGTCCAGTGTGAATTATTGACCTCATATAGACTTGTCCTGGAGGCGCGACTTTAAATTTAGCTCAGTCTGAGAGTAACTTGGTTCTGCTCTCTGAGGGCTATGGAGCAGTCTATGTGAAATGGCATGTGACATCAGCCCACTAACACGCAGACAAACTGTATGTCAACCAGACTGCTATTACTAACCCTCTTCCCCTCAAGGTTAAAAGACTAGGACTGAAGAGGTGAAATGAAGCTGGCCTTTCACCCTAAGAGTTCTCTTTGCAGTAAAGTAAAGGAATAGTTATGGGAAGGATAAGTCTTTTGGAGAGTTCATCTCCTTTCCTGACAAAAGCCTTCAGGTATTTAAGATCAGTTCCTTTTAGCATCTTTCATTATGATTGCAAACTACTTAGAAGTTTCTGAGCATATAGACTTATTAGTGAGATGCAAGGAGTATCACACACACACACACACACACACACACACACACACACACACACACACACAGAGTCTGCTCTTTGTATCCATAGGTTATATATTCATGTATTCCATCAACCATGAGTAGACAGTATTAGAAAAAATGCATCTTTACTTACATATACCAACATTTTTCTTGCCATTATCCTCTAACCAATATAGTATACTAATTTTTATAGTTTTTACATTAGATTACATATTATAAAAATATAGAAATGGTTTGGAATTGTAAAGTAAGATGTGCATAGGTTATATACAGTTATGATGCCTCAAAAGAGACTTAAGAACTTTTGTTTTCAAAAGGGATTTTGGAATCAATCATACACACACACACACACACACACACACACTAAAATAGACACCCAAAAGCTTGGTCTTCTCTTCTTCCATGTGAAGACATAGGGAAGACACTGTCTGAGCCAGAAAGCAGGCCCTTACTGAAGCTGCCAGAACTTTGATCTTGGACTACCAACCTCTAGAACTGTGAGAAATAAATGATCTGGTTTTGAAAAAGCCACCCAGTCTTTGAAATACGTATTGTAGTTTGGATGCTCTATGATACAGGAGGAAACATTTATGTGAAAGGAATATTCTTTTGGAAAAATTCTATGAGTTCGGGTTGTATGTGTATGCTTTTTCATCAAATTTCCAAGCCCCGGAATTGTGCTGTTGTATATATCAGGTATTCATAAGTATTTGTTGGATGAATGATTACTGTATACCTGTATCCCAAAGAGATGACCTCACTTGGGGAGATATCTAGATCAGAAGAACATCAGGCTATACTGGGAGCTGCAGGAATAACTATCTTTTGAGCACACTTATTGGCTCAGATCTGTTCTCTTCTGGCCCTGTGAGCAATCAGTTTCCATGACAAATTCCATCTGGTTCCCTCCTGGATGATGTGAAGGGACTTGAAAGTGACAGGGCAGGCAGTGTGAAGTACAAGATGTGTCAGGCCAAGCAAACTTCACAGCAACACTAATAGTCGTGAGCTTTGGGGATGCCGGCTTCTCTGCCAGGTTGGCTTCAGCAGGCAACCACAAGTATTCTGCATCCTTCCTTCTAGGGACTCATTACCGAGGGGAAGCTGTTGCTTTGGCTGGCCAGGGCCAGCACCTCCAACAAGCAGGTTAATTGAGCTTGGGGGCAGGGGGCAAGGGTGCCATAAATAAGGAAATATTTTGGAATAAAATGTTAGCGGATCTATTCGAGAGAAATATATTGGCTAATATTAAGGTTACCCCAGCAAGCTGAACTCGGTTTGTTTCTCCATAAGATAGGTATTATAATTAATCTATTCCACAGGACTGCAAGGATTACATGAGTTAATGTATGCACATGTACACTGTGTATTAGCATCTTGCACAAATGCTAATTTATGCTATTTACTTTCTGTGTTGAGTTTGGTGAAACAAAATAGCAGACTAAATAGCAGACACTATGAATGGTGAAAAGCTCGACCTTCTGGTGCTTGGTTACTCTCTGCTGTATAGGTAGAAAAGTGGATGTTTTTAAAATAAAGCTGTATAATATACTGGAGTTTCAAAAGAGGGGAAAGAAAATCTTCTTTGAGATCATCAAGTGCTGCACTGAGGAGGAAGCAATGGAGCTGAACTTTGAAAATGTAGGATTTTTATGGGCTGACATGAAGAAGAAAGACATTTCAGGTCAAGGGGTCATAAATAAACTGGGCAAGGGAGTTTAAAGATGATGGAGTAAAATGAGGGAGTAGTAATGTATCTACATAGGGTACTGATGCGGGTGCAGTAGGAGACAAGACTGAAGGGTAGGTCTGAGCCTGACTCTAGAAGTTCTTAGGGAAGGTGAAAACCTGATCCTGCAGGAAAAAGATACCATTTAAGGTAGGATATCATAGAATTCATGCAATATTCTAGGAAAGTGAACTGATCGCAATAGGGAAGAGAAAGATGCTAAAAACATACACTATGGTTTTCATCAAATTCAGAGGTTATTTTGAGCCAGAGAAAAATGAACAGACAAGAATGTGTTGGGATTTCAGATCTACTTCTGCAAGAAGATGAGGAGTGAACTGCTTTCTGATAATGATCTAGAAACAGTTCCTGCCAGCAGAACAAGTTCTTTCAAGAGTCAGGTTAATTCAAACATAGCACAATCCCAGGACAGAGCATTTCAGTGTATTGCCAGTTCAGTTAAATGATTTTCCCCCTGGGAAGATTGTATTGTTTCTGATAATACTTTGAGAAGGCTGAGGAAGTAACCAGCATAATAATGAGTGTGAGACTTGTTTCCACTTGTGTTAAAATGGAAATGTCTGTCTTCAGTATTGCCTGGATTGTCTAACTTCAGAGTAAATGATTTCACAGATTAGAAGCCATTGTTACCTAGATACAGATATATAGTAAAAATCAACATTTTTCTCATTATGTATCATAGTGTAGCATCTCCTCTAATGCACAAAGTCTGTAAAATAGACATTATGGTAAGAAAACCATTGTTAACATTTTCTTTTCTGCCCTTCTAATCCTTTAAAAGTGTATACAGTACATATATATTTGTATGCATATATACCTGGATATGTGTCCTTTTTTTTGTACTGGGATTTGTATTCACAACCTCATGCTTGTCACACAGTCATGGTGCTGCTGAGCTATATTGGATAAAATTTCTATTAAAATTTCATAATATTTTTATGTCGAGACCTATTGTTATGTATTTGCATCTGTCAACACATACATAGTTTTGTGCTTAGCTTTGTGTTTTGGAGGAGTATTTGGTATAAATTTTTTCATATCATAATGTTCACATTTTCTCTGTGCCATAGTAATTAATAATATATATGTATAGAATTCTTATGTAAATTACAGTATTTCTGTGTATAACAAAAGTGATTATTATTCTCGCTTTGTAGACTAGAAGACTAAATTTTCAAAAGTTTAGATTTTTTTAGCTTAGATAGCTATTGGCATGTTTTCTATGAATAATCCTTGAGTGTCTGAGGCTGGAACTTATCAAGAACCTCTGATTCCAAAGCTGTACACCATACTAAGCACATGGACTTTGAAACGCACTTCATTGAAATTCTAATATTGCTAACTTATTTGATAGAGTTCCTCAAGCTATTGGGTCTGTTTTCTCCCATGTGGCAATGATAATAAGAGTTTTATATCGCCCAGACTATGGTGATGATTGAGGAAAAACAACTCTTAGCAAATGCTATGTGAAGGTTAACTATTAAAACCGATCTTTTCTTTCCACTGTGTCAACTCTTTCTTTTTATTCCACTGAACCTTAATTAGGTGATTTTCTAGTTCTCTAGCAAAGGTAATTTTAGTTAAGACTTTAGCAAAATATAACAAAAGAAAGTTAATTTCATTCTAGAAGGAAATATGCACAGCTGTTAGCTCCCTTCTGAGAGGGCTCATTTTCTCTCAGAGGTAGAAGAGGTTTGACTAGTTGATATTTGTGGCTTTTTCTTTAAGATTTCAGCTGAAATTGGAAGCAGTACTGCCGATAGCTTTTGCATGCCTGCAACATCAGACTATTTTTGGGGCCAGTTTTTGGTATGTTTAGTTGTGGTGTTGTCCCAAATTGTTAGCATTAGTGAAACTTGGCAGCTAAAATTCCAATGTGGAGGCACCTTGACTTCCTTGTTAATAAATGTGTATAATTCAAGGGCAAATGATGTGATATGTAACTATACTGCCACTTTTAAACCATATGGCACTTACTTGAGGTTGATTATGGTGAAGGCATTTAGGCATTTACTTTTCTGAAACACTAAGCCACATTATGCAATGATGCCACAGAGCACTTTTACAGGCTGAATAGTGCTCACATTGTTTTCTAATCCCACCTTTTTGGGTTCAATTTGTGAACCACAGCAGGCTGGGGGAAGAAATTGTCACCTAAGATATAATTTGAATCAAGATGCATCCTGCATTTGTGGCTCTATGGAGTAGGAAGGAATTGCACATACTCACGTGAAAATGAAGCATTGCCTCCAGTTTCCCAAGAGATAGTGTATCAACCCAGAGCTTTTATATCGAAAAGTTAATGAAAATGATGCTTGCTTGCTTTTTTTATGTGGACGGATTTGGCTTTTAAAAAACCCCACTAAAACTCTGAGAGATTGAAAGTACCAGGTGGAACAATTACATAACTATAACCATATTAATAATAAATGTGAGTTCTGTCATGTAGCAGCTTTTCTGTGTGACAGTCATAGCAACTTTAAGGAGTGGGCCACATGTGTTGTGCCCACATGCCAGCCTACAAATGACATGAAAAGAAACCTGTGTGAAGAAATGGAGAGAATTCTTTATACGATGCTTCCCTCGGGGAGTGTCACATTGGCTGGATCTATTGGATCATATATGCACACATATGCATAGGCTTTCTTATACCTCACTGCCATTATGGGAGGTGATAGTGCAAGAGACTTGCTCAATTAGCTCTTTTATAGGGCTATTTTCCAAAATATTACAAACTTGGTACAGTGAATGCAGAATTTTCAGTGGAGTTGAAGACAGTGGGGTAGAACATGGTCCCATTTGTGCTAATCAGCTAAATACTCTCCTTGCTTCTCTAGGGTTGAGATTCTCAACTAGGGAAAGACTTTGCCTGTCAAAGGACATTTGGTAATGACTGGAGACATTTTTGAATGTACCAAATGTTAGGGGATGGTACTGGCCTCTAGTTGGCAAAGGGTAGGAATTTTACTCTATATTCTACAGTGGACTAGATACCCTCACTACCTACCTCCCAAACAATAATTTCTCTGCAAATGTCAATAGTGTATAGTAAGACATGGTGGTATAAGGCTGTAATTTCAGCATGTTGGGAGGCTGAGACAGGAGGATTGCAAGTTTGAACTCAACCTAATTTAGCAATTAGCAAGACCTTGTCTCAAAAAAATGAAATTTAGCAATTTAGCAAGACCTTGTCTCAAAAAAAAAATGAAAAAGGACTAGGGGAATGGAACTCAGTGCAAAGTTCCTGGATTCTATGCTTAGTATTGCAAACACAAAACAAAATGAAACTGATAAAACCAGCTCTAGAGTAAGTCCTTGTAAAAGGACTGCACTGCCGGGATGCGTACTGGCCTTTTCTAGATATAATGTTTAGCATTTCTTCTAGATTAATGCTAAATAGATAGTTAATGACTATACTTTAAGGGGCCCTAATTCATTAACCTTTCTGGGTGCTCCTATATCATATCATAGTTCTGACTAGGCACTCTGCTAAATGATGTTAAGAGTGTCCTTTAATCAATTCTGTTAAATGACACATAAAGCTGAAGACAACACTAGTGTATTTTGGAATGCAGGGAAGAAAAATCCGACCTCTGCTTTTAAGTGAATCCATTTTGGTATTACTTAGAATCAAGTAATATGATAATCACTTTACTATAATTTTTTTTCCTGTGAGATGAGCATAAAACCTTATTCTGTTTGTATTTCTTTATCTGAGAAGCTCATGTTCACTTCACAAGTCCATTTTTGGATTGGGTCTTTTAATTTGGAGGGGTCTGACTTTTTCAAATTTTATATGTTCTAGTTATAAGTCCTTTGCTGAGGGACAGCTGGCTGAAATTTCTTCTGACTCTGTGGGTTGGCTTTTCACTCTGTTGGTGATTTCTTTTCTTACTGTAAGATGGGATCCCAGGTATTGATTATTTGTAGTATTTCCTGAGTGATCTCGGTTTTGGTCATAAAGTCTCTGCCTACACCTGTGTCTTCAAGATTTCTACCTACTTTCTCTTCTAGTAGATTTAGTGTTTCTGTTTTAATATTTAGATTTTTAATCCATTTTGATTTTAGTTTGGTGCACAGTGATAGACATGGCCCTAGTTTTCATCTTTGGCATATGGAAAGTCAGTTTTTACACCATTTGTTAAAGAGGCTTTCTTTCATTTAATGTGTTCGACCCCTTTGTCAATGACAGAGTGCATGAGTATGTTTGTAGTTGTGTCTGCATTTTCTAACCTGTTTCACTGATCCTCAGGTCTTGCTTTTTATTTATTTTTCCACTACCATGCTGATTTTATCATCATAACTTTGTATGAACAAATGTTCAGCATCATTGATCTTTTGAGATATGCAAATTAAAACAACACTGAGATTCAGTCTCACTCAAGAAAGAATGGCTTTCATTAAGAAACCAACCAATAAGAAATGCTGGTGGGACTGTGAGGAAAAAGGAATTATTCTCCACTTTTGGTGGGAGTGCAGACTTGTGCGACCACTGTGGAAATCAGTATGGAGATTTCTCATAAAACTAGGATTAGAGTTCCCATTTGACACAGCTATCTTCTTCTGAGTATCTTCCTGGAAGAATTAAAAATATCATACCACAGTGGTATATGTGCATTCACGTGTATAGCATCACAATTTGTAATAGCTAGGTCTTGGAAACAGTATAAGCACCCATCAACCATGAAATGTTTTAAAAAGGTGGTATTTTTATACAATTGAGTACTAATGCATTATAAAGAAGGATAAATTTAAGACATTTATAGGTAAATGAATGCAATTTGAGATTATACTTATAGGTGAAATAAATCAAACTCACTTATGTAAACATCATATTGTCTCCCTGGTGAGAAACTGAGTCAATAAGATCCAAAATGTACAATAGATATTGTAAAATGGGAAGAAACTGTTCAAAAGGAAAGAACTAGAGTGGCACAAAGAGGATAGAGAGGAAGAAAAAATAAAAAAAAAAGAAGATAGTTGTCCTGCTAGTTTCTCTTAGTTTAGTGAAAAGAAATTTTTATGTCAATATTGTGTGGATAATTTTTATGTCCATATCTTGATTTCGGAATAACTCCTTTGTAGATTACATTATGCAATGTATTAACTGTTATTTTGTTTTGAAATTTTTTCTCATAAAATTAAAAAAAGGTATTTTTCCTTTTTCTGCATTTTTCTGCACTCATGAAAGGACTAGGAAAATGATGTTATTCTCAGTGACATTTCAAAGATACAGATTTAAAAGAATTGATGACCTGAATTATTTCAAAGCTGGGTATTATGGAGAAAATGAGCTTGTTAATCTTCACACAAGGAGTGCTTCCTGCCATGCAATAGCGTGAAAGATGTTAAATCACTATGAGTAAAGAACTATAATTTTCCATCCCCCATAGTTTGGGGACACCATACCTGGAGAATAAATCTGCAGAGTCTGGTTTGTTGGCTAGGGAAGATATTTCCTTACCTACCTGGATCTTCTCTTTGGGTCCAATGGAAGGGGATCTTTGTATTATTAGTTTTGAAACCACTAAAGCTCTCTTTAAAATATATTATATTTTAAATATATTAACTTATTTATGCTTTGTGAATATTTTAATTTTATGAACAAAGACACTGAGATATAGAGAGAGTGATAACTCCGCACTGTTAAATTGGGGTTGAGCCTCGATTAGAACCCAGAGTTCATGCCAGTTAGGTATGAAATGCTACTTTGCTACTGCCTGACAAAATAGCATACTTGGACATGTGTTTCAGAGATGCTTAGATACAGACTTTGCTACTTTTTTCGTCATGACCTCTTCAAGATGCCATCTCTTTTTAAAATAGGAACAAAAATTATATCTTAATTTTTGTCATAAGTACGTTGGATTTTGTTATTTGCAGTTACCATATTCTATAAAGTTACTATAAACTCTGAATTTGCTAATACTGAACTCCTTATATTTCTCCTTTGAGTCAATGCATGCTCTTGTTTTAAGCCATTTCCCAATATATACTGTTGATTCATTAATACTGGACTGCTAGCTAACTGCACTGCAACTTAATGCCTGAACAAATTTTATCCCACAACCGTGTTTGCATAAGGCACAGCACATCCTACTTGTGTTCGAGAACACCACAGCCACTTCAAACAGCAAAATCACTCACAAGGATCTGAAGAGTGTGAAAAGCAGGATATTTATTTATATATGATGGGTAAAACAGAAGGGCAACATTTGATTTTGAATGCTGCCTTGTTTGACCTAGGATATGCAGGCAAAGTTTTCATAACTCTTCGCATGGCTACAAATCAAATGACTGTGATAATGCCATGAGGGTTTAATTTACAATCACATATGAATTTTAAAAAGAGTGATGCATATGTAGAGTATTGAATAATCAAACATTGATTCTAAATACAGGTCTGTAGTAAATACATGTGAAGTTAAGGTATACAGCATTTTACATTGAGCACATGAAAAATGTTCAACAAATGGCAGCCTCTTTTGTTATTTCAAACAAATTATAGAAATTTTATTTAGGGATAAATCTTGGCTTTTTATCTGTAAAATAAAGTCCAGTAAATCTGTTTCTGTGATGAAACTTACTTTTAATCTCTGTGAAGTAAATGATATTGCACTGTAAGTTAATGATATGTATCCACATTTTTAAGGATATTTGGCAGTGAATTTGTAGTGCCTTTCATTGTATGTTGTCATGTAAGATTTAATACGTAGTTATGACCAAATTTTTTTTTAAAGAATGCTAGAATCAGGATCTTTTTCCTTTGAGTTTTCTCTTGTGGCTTCCTGAGGATTGAGAAGACTTTGTTTCAGGGAAAGTGGCTACAGGAAGTAGCCTTTGATACAGGTTTTCTTCACTGACCTGGCCTCTTTACATAAAGATGTAAACCAGTTAACCAAGATTTGAGGTGCAGTGGATTGTGGAAGGTGTGCTTTAGAGTCAGAAGAAGCAAAAGAAAAATTCAAGCCCTCATCTTGTTCTGCACTGGAGAGTTCCTCCTCTGTGTTCCAGTTACTTCTTCTCAAAGTATGATTCCCAAGCCAATATGTTGTGTCAATGTCATCTTATTAATTGTTAGAAATGCAGATTCTTGGTCAGATTTCCTTAATCAGGAGGAACTTTGTGGATCTAGCCCCAGTATCTCTATTAGAACTTAAATGTCAAATAATGCTGAAGAAGGCTAAAGCTAAGAGTCATTACTTTGGTCTAAATTTCCCAGTGAAGTATTGAATTCTCGATCACTGAGAACTTAGCAGACCACAGAATCCTATATAATATGCATCAGTACTTCTTTTGTGAAGGTTAAAGCTTGCATAGATTTTTTCATATTGTCTGAGGTACAAATTCTTTTATTTGAAAACAGTTCCCTGTTTGGACCCTGATAATTTCTAAAGCCTCCTTATTAGGTTTCAACTTATTTAATAGCCTAGATGGAGCTTAGTTTTTAAATTTTAAAATTATTTTTATGCAAATACATCCAGTCTTCAGGAAGATAAAGTATGTGAATGGATTTATCTTTGAAATTCTAAGTTATATGGATTATCAAGCTTTTTCTTTCATTTGGATAAAAGTTTAAGACATTTCATATTTCTGTTTTGCTACCTATTCTCTTACCAGAATATCTTTGAGTATTACTTGTTAACTCAAATATTTTAGGCTGACGGTACTATGACTATTTTAAAGAGCACTGTTTTTTTGTCAATTCATTCATTCATTTATTTCACAAATATTTATGAGACTCGATTGGGCACTCAGGTAAATGTTCAGAATCTGGTGCTAAACTTAACAAATATGATTCTTATTCTGTTAGTGCAGTAATATACATTAAAGTTTCATCATAGAAATAATGAAAGCTTTAGTATCTACTATAAAAGAAGTGCACAGTGCGCTGAGGAAGGGCACAGTATAAACACAGATTGGTAAATGTGTCCCTATGTTTTTGATATTTGAATAGTTTTTTTAGCAGATGTGGTGGATTGATAACTGGTGGTGACTCTGTAACACCCAGCTGAACTGAATCAGCATGGTTCTGGGTGTGGAGGGGACACCTGAGGATTGTTGTAAACCACAGAAAAAGGAGACCTAGAGAGGAAGGAGTAGTGCTGTTTGTTCCCATGGTACTGTTCTCCTGGAGGAGCTTGTTATGTTCCTGGTATGAACTCAGTTGTTCTCATCATCAGAGGAGCTCAGGACCTTGCTGTTGCTGAGGATGGGTGTAGTAATTTTCAGGGGGTATTCTGGTCTTCACTTTGAGCATTGTTTTCTGGATCTAGAGGGGAAGATGGTGTGCTATGCAATCTTCTGGAGAAGCTTGTTGTGCTACTTCCTGATGTCAACTAGGCAGTCGTCATCAGAGGAGCTCTGGACCTCATTGTCACTGAGGATGGCTGCAGTACTTTTCAAGGGAGCTCTGATCCTTACTTTGAGCGTAACTTCCTGGCTACAGTGCAGAATCCTCAGCCTACTGGCACAGATCCTTCATCCTGCTGGCACAGACTTTCTAGCTTCTACCACTGACCTTTGGGCCTTGCCAGCACAGATCTGTGAAATAGAGTCCTGTGAGACATTGTTGTAAGTGCTGCCCTCCAGTGGGACTCATGGGGGGCACTGCCATGGACTCTAGGTCTTTAGCTGGACTCATGCAGGACACTGCCATGGAATCTAGACCCTCACCTGGATTCTTTGGGTCTTAGTGTGGACAGATTTTTTGCACTTCATTTTATTTGACTCTATGGGTGACTGTTATAAAATAATTCTATAAATTATGTGTTCTGTATCAAATTATTTTCTTTGCAAACCCTGACTATAACAGCAGATATGTAAAAATAAATGAGGAAAAGGTAAATACTGGTAAAGAGAGTAGAAGTTTGACTATTCAGGAAGTAATGAAAGTAGGGCAGAGGCTCAAAAACTTGAAGTAGGAAGTAGTGTTGGGTGAAGTTTGTCAGGTAAGCAAATGACTTTTCTATGGTTCATATAGTGCAGAGGATAGTGGCAAACAAGTTCAAGCTAATAGAGCATATAATGCCTATTAAAATGCATATTAAAATATTAAAAGGTGTTTTTAAATGATACTTTTATTGGAAGTCAGAGTGGGGCTGTTCTCTCTTCTTGGTTCTATAAGATTGATGGCCCAGGAGTATTAGTCAGAATTCACATTGGTCTTTGCTATGCTTTGAATATACCTTGAATGAGTCCCTCAAAGGATCATATGCTGGAAGTTAATCCTTAATATGGTACTGTTAAGCTGGTAGAACCTTTAAAAGTAGGACCAAGTGCAAGGTCATGAGGGCACCTTCCATGTAAGGGATTAATGCTGGTTTTGCAGAGTGAGTTTTCTTGAGTGCACATTATGGTAAAGTGAAGTCGTTCCACATGTTTGTCCTCCCCTGAACACAACTGGCTCCTTTTCCATTTCTCTATCATGGTGTGTGTGTGATGAAACCAATAGGATTCTTTCCAAAGACTGAACAAATGAGACTGATTGATCTTTGGCTTTCCACTTGCAAAACTGGGAGCAAAATAACCCTCTTTTCTGTATAAAGTAGTTAGGCCCAAGTATTTTGCTACAGCATAAAAAAAAAAGGCTGCATAAGTTTGGTGATTTTTAAAATATTTTGCCATTACTGAAGGCTTGAGATCTCTATAACTAATCTGCTTGATGGATCCAATTACTTGAACAAAATTAGAGTTTAATGATAAGTTTACTATATTTTTTTCAGTCTGTCAAATCAGACCTAAAATAAGGAAGTTCAGAGAAGTTGAGGCCTAGGAAAACCTGACCATTGAATGTGACTGGGCAGTTGAGTTAGGACAGCTTACTGTGGGTGATGGTGTTGGGGAGAGGAGACAAGGAACATTTTCATATCGTCTATAACTCAATTCCACATAAGGATTATTTTTCTTCCATTTACCTCATGCCCTTGAGGCACTTGAGATTGTTTTCAGTCCTACATGACACATCGCTAAGTTTTATGTGAATTTGTAGGTTAGGACTCTCAGTTTCATAAGTATAATGACAAGTATTAGGTTAGACACCTTCATAAGTTAGTTTGTTTCCCTACACAGAAGACTACTTAAATCTATACTGTTAGATAGGCATCTCTGTTTTACAAAACCTTGACATTTTTTTTTTTAAATAGGAAGGGACAGAATTTGAAAGAATGGAAAACTAGACTGCTAATTTTTAGTGAGTATTATGGGCCACAGTGAAGTTGAAGGAGTTAGAGATGTAGGATGCTGCAGAGAGATTCATAAGGAGGTGGAAGAGACAGAAGAGAAAGGTAGTTGATATCTTAGTGTTACCCACCTTGTGGTTCTCTAGCTATATTCTATTCTAAGGAAGTCTGTGATTCTTCAAGGTATAAAAATAGTGGTGAGCATAGACATATTGTATTTTATTGAGATAGTTTAAGACATAGATACTATTTTAAGATTCATTTCCATGTTTTAAGGATTTTATATTTCAAAGTTGGCAGAACATTTTGGAAATACCAATTGTAACTTTCCTTCTTTTTTTAGAATGCTTGTACTGATATCTTTTAATGGCTTCCATTTGATATAATTTTGGAGAAGTTGTGTCTGGCAATAGCATCTTTTCTTAAATTGAGCAGTTCCATAACTATATCTAGAACATTTAGTTTTCAAAGATGCACCGGATCACTCCATCTCATCAGGTTAGAATTGCAGTTATGTAAGGTCAGTCATCATGAACAGTTGATGCTTTTAACACAGTTCTCTTCACAATAAGTTTAACAGAAAATGCACCTGAAAGAAGACTATTTCTGTTTCTTTCTTTCTTTCTTTCTTTCTTTCTTTCTTTCTTTCTTTCTTTCTTTCTTTCTTTCTTTCTTTCTTTCTTTCTTTCTTTCTGAAATATAGTTTGTCCCTGAAGGTTTAGATACGATATATAGTATGTGAATTGCATTACAGGTGAGTGTATTCAGTAACAAAAGTTGCGGTGTTGATGAGGTAGCATCTCAAGAAACTTTTTAAAACCTTGACCACAACATCAAAATTTAAACAGCTTTTGAATAAATGTACACAGGAATATAGTTGTGAATGCCTAGAAATTTCCTTTTTGTAGCATGCCTGTGGGAAAATTCTCATACATACAACCTAGATTTGAGTTCATTTGGTTAACCTGTAAAGAAAATGGAAGGGGACCAGTAAGAGACAGAGAGCTGTATAAAGATGAAAAGAACACTTCTGATATTTTGGCTTTGAGGTGCCGGTGGTATCTTCAAGAATATATGCTCTTAGGCATTCAGATTTCAGTCTGATGCTTAGGAGAAAGATCTGGTCAACTGTGGCCCTTTGGGAAGGTTTCAGCATAAGAATAGTACTGGAAGTCTGGGGAGGGGTTGGGTTAAGAATCCTGAGACAGAATGAGTCAGGTGGGAAGAAAGCAAGATTAAGAATTTGGCAGAACAACTCTGATATTTAAAGGATAAGGGGAAAAGCAGAACATCAGGGAATGGAAGGTGCTTGAGAAGCAGACATTAGAGAGGTGACAGGAAACAGGAGGACTCAAGAGTGTCTTTGCCCACACTGTGCTGGTTTCCTTCTACCTGCCTGATGAGTCTTTCTCTGTCAACTATTTTCAGTGTTCCCAGAGTCAACTCTTTGAGGGCAAAAGGACAGGGAAGTTCTCACATTTTCCATTATGTTTGGCAGCAGGTAACTTTCTCTTTGTTTATGACTTTTTATTATGAAAAATTAAAAACACATAACAAAGTGATAGGATAAGATAATAAATGACCATGAACCCATAACCTGGCCAAAACAGTTATCACATTTGTGTGTTCTTGTGACTACTGTTATCTTTATTCTTAAACTAGTGTCTAGCACAGGGGCTAGCTCATTTGAATCATCAATAAATATTTGTAAAATAAATAAGTAAAGTCAACAGCATGTTTAGGAATTAAAAAGCAAAACAGAAAGCAAATCTCCACCTTCAAGAGTTTAGAGTCTGATTGGTTGGTTACAGCAGACATAAAACCATGAGGATTAGGTCTAAGCAAGCAAGGGTTATGGATTCTTGTGATATCACAGTAGATTCCAGGAGTGTTTTTGTATGTTCTATTCACTCTTCCTCTAATGATGAATGAGGAGCAGTTGAACCAGTATTGTCCAAACTGGATTTGATTTCTGTCTCCACCATTTTCCCATTGTGAAGTTTTGGGTTTATTGTTGAATTTCTCTGAGCCTTAATTTCATCAGTGGTAAAAAGAAAAAAGAATCCTTTGTAACTGTATGAAGACTAAATAATAATAGGGATATGAAACATTAAACACAGGACTTTAGTAAGTACTTATGATTATTTATCTATCATCCATCTATCATCCTCATTTTTAGCAACATTGTTCTATATCTAACTATTGTTCAAGCAGAGTTCCTTTTTCTTAAGCAGTTTTACTGTTCTCTGTCCCAAACACACTTCCAGGTACAGACACATAGACATACCCCATACCCATCTTTTCTGCTCACCTTTCCACTTTTTTCCATTTCTCTTTATCCTGGAATGATCGTTACTCACAGCCCTATCCCCCCAGCCAGTCTAATTTTCCACTACTTTTAATGTGTCTCCAGGCTGTGTTGCTCATTTTTCTGTGATGCATAGTTTTTGTAGAATCTCTGTAGTAATCATCCTTCTGCTTGGAATAATCTTTCTGCTCATTTGTGCCACTTACTTTGGAAACTTACCCCTTTCTCCTGGTCTGTTTGTGTGTTACTCCCTTCATGAGACAGCTGCAAATATTCCACAACTGGATGCAGTAAATAGCTCCCAACTCTGATTTGTCTGTAGCAACTTGCTACTCTCCTTATTCTTGTTATATTGTCCTTTATAGGAAAATCATATGTACTCACCATTTTATCTTATGGGGATGATAAGGTTTTTTTTTTTTTACCACATTTATTTTTTATCATGATGTCTCACTCCTCACTAAGGTGATTAATTTTGGGGAAATAAATACTTCCCTTCTCTTTTTTGTTGCATAAGTTATAATAAGAGTAGGAAGAAGGGAATATCCGAAAATGGGCAAAGGGTACAAGAAGGAGAAACATAGGGAAAGAAAGGTGAGGCTGAAAGAGTGAGTGTTTCTGTTTATATGAACCCTCTCGAAAGAAACAGTATGAACCCACAAAGTTCAAATTTGGCAATATGAAGTGTTTCCTCCTCACAGAAATTGTCTGCAGACATGTTCAAAGCTCTATGAGTTACAGAGCACCACAGTATGGATTCCTAAAATAAGACCTAAAATAGTTTCTCTCTCTCTTCAAGCCCTATAGATGACACTGTTCATCAATCACTTTTAGGTTACTGTTCAGAAAGTAATTTGACCATATAAATCAAGCTTGGTTAGCAGAGGACAGTTAAGTGCCACATAAAGTTCCTTCTTTTAAGTTAAAACTTTCTACACTTAGAGCCCCTTGTCAGAGGAGTTTCTGAAAGGGTCTTCCTATTTCAGCTGGTTTTGCAAGGTTTCTGCTACCTGAACATAGATTAAGTTGAGTGTCACCTTGGTTAAAGATGTGTATATAACATCTTCTGGAAAAATTATCAAGTATCTTTTCCAGACGGCAGTTGTAAATTAAAGCTCTTCAGGCTCCTCTTTCTGCTCCCTATAAAGATCTTGATCCAAACAGTTTTGTGCTCTGTAGTGCTGAGCTACTGCTACAGGGAGATCCAAATGTGTGAAGATATTCCTGGGTGGCATTCAAATCATCAGCTCTGCCCAAGCTGTGGCAGTAAAAAATGGGTAAGATTTGGTATCTTCAACACCACGGACTCCAGTGCCCGGATGTGCTAGTGGGTTGAACATTAAGAGTTGTTCAATGAGTGAGAAAGACTCTTCTGAGACACATTCTGGCATGTTCAAAGTAGTACAAGTCTTTGTTCCTGCTTAATGGCACTCAGCCAAAGACTTACCAGTGAGAGGTTCAAAGAGGATGCACCCAAGCTCTATCAACCACAGGCTTCAGTTTCTTCTGTGACTGCTCTAGTCCCTGAGGGCACACTAAGTACATTCTTTCTGTGTCAGGGAATCTTCCACCTCACTCCATCTGCTGCAATACATTAGCTGAATGTGTCTTTTATCATACAGTAAAATGTTGCTTGTGTTCAAATTGCAGTGTATAATTCCTTCTCTATGTAAAGCATCAAGGAATAACACAATTTCAGCTATCTGTTTTGAATGCAACCTTCTTGCATGTAAAACCTGAAATTTAGTGCTATTTTTTTTATTGAGGTCGTTAAAAGTCTAATGGACTTTTATGCCTCCTCCCAAAGCTAATCCACTTCCTTAGTCTCAAACTCTGTTTGGAATAAAGAACCAGGTTCCTCTTTAACTAATTCAAAACTTTGATTTGTAAACAGGAATATTTCTGCTGTTGAAGTGTCTGTGTTTTCATTATATTTATTAGTATCTGAGAATGGATTAGAAGTATGGAATAAGCTTTCTTTTACGTTGTCTGCAGTTAATGTGGACTCAATCATTATGACTCCCCAAAGAAGAGAGAATTCTACCAATCTCTGTATTAAAACTACAATACTGACTCTTCACCTCATCCCTACTCTCAAACCTACAGGTTTTGAAATTGCCAGAAGCTATCAATGCATAAGGCAATTGCTTGCAATCAATATCTGTCTCTATCTCTCTCATACTCTCCCTCTTCCCATCTTTCTTTCTCCCTTTCTTCTTTCTTTCCCTTGATTAACACACACACATGCTCGTGCGTGTGTGCACACACGTGCACACACACACACGGTTGCCTGTTGCTTCTATTTTTTGACAGAAGCACAATGTTTATTCAGCACCAATCATTGCTCACATCAATAAATGCTACACAAATATTTTCTCGTTTAATCTCCAGAATACACTGTTGGATGTGTA
Source organism: Hydrochoerus hydrochaeris (assembly GCA_004027455.1). NCBI lineage: Eukaryota > Metazoa > Chordata > Mammalia > Rodentia > Hydrochaeridae > Hydrochoerus > Hydrochoerus hydrochaeris. Next base: position 213,652 of record PVLA01002233.1, on the reverse strand, counting down.
TAAGTAGGACCCCCATTTTATAGGTAAGGACACAGAAATCTAGAGACATTTGTCCAAGGTGTCACAGTTATTATAGAGCAAAACTAGAATGCAAACAGGACTGTTCGAATCTAAGGTAGTGGATAATTCCATTATATTGCCTTTAAAATTTATGGGAAGTCCTATTTTGCCTTTAAAGACTATGCACATGTCCATATGCCTATGCATGTGCATGTACATGAGTGTGTGTGTGTGTGTGTGTGTGTGTGTGTATGTTTAGTCCTATAATTACAGTGAACTTAGTCTTCTGTTTGGTCTTAAATATCTTTTTATATGTTATAACATTCTACTTCTACTGTTAGTGAAAACCTGATTAAAAGAGGACATTTGTTGCTCCTGAAATTGAAATGAACCTGTATTAAAATTATGGTGAAACATCAACCCCAGGGACTGAAATAAAACCACTAATATAAACATTGTATATTTCTTCATTTCAGAGGGCTTTCAGAATTGAATCTTACAGTTGGAATGCATGAGAGAATTGATCAATTTCCCAGTCATTAAAAGTAAAGCATTGTATTTGCATTTGGGTTTACTTGCTTTTTTATAGCTATATATAACTTGTTTTTTCTTAAGGGGTGATGGTTGTTGGTAGGCATTTTGCTGCCTCCCAAAGGGCAAAGAATAAAAATTAGTGAATCTGGTTTGTTTTATATTCAGGGTTGAAACATATTTACCCATTTATGTATAATCACATAAGGGTATTTCTGTACATATTTCTAGAAGTGTGATTACTAGTAGATTTATTAGGAGTTAAGAGCAACTTATTTAATTTCTGATGTTATTAGTTTTTAATTTTATTGCACTGTGAAAAAGATTATTGTTTTTCTTTTACTTTTCAAAATTTATTTTAACACTTTCTATGGTTTAATGTAGTTAGGGTTAATTTTTGTTATAGTAATATTTGAAAAGAAATTATATTTTGTATTTTTAGAATTTTGCATTATTTATCAAATATGTTTTAATTAAGTATTCCCTTCATGTGTTTTATATTCTTATATATTTTTGACTACTCAATGTGTGATTGATAGAATTTAATTCTACTTCTAGTGTATATTTTCTCTGTTCTTATATCATACAATATTTAGTTTAAGAAGGCTGTTACTGGTTTGTAGTTTGGATATTTATAATTGTTATATTTATTATAAATTATCTATTAACTGTGAATCATCCATCTATATTTGTTACTATTTTTGGATTATGTTCCATCTTTTTTATATTAAAACCAGAGATATTGCTTTTTTTCTCCTATTTTTTGTGGTATATTTGGCCCATCTTTTATTTTGCAATTGAGATTACTGTTGTGTAATAGGGTGGGGCTTTGCCTCTTTAAAGGCAAAAAAGGGCTTCCCATAAATTTTAAAGGCAAACTGATTTCATGTTTATTCTCAATTATCCAATTCTAAGGTTACTTGGAAAAGTTACTTAAAGATAGTGGACACCTCACTACTACTATTACTGCTGCTTTTACTGTTATTTCACTATTATTGTTTCTTTATATACCTTTTTTTTGTACTGGCAATTGCACTCAAGGCTTTGTTCTTCTCAGGCAGGTGCTTATACCACTGAGCTTGTATCCCCACTGTTCCTTTACACTCTTTCCCTATAATAGTGTCTCCCCCCCCCCCACCGATTTCTACTTATCCTTGTGAAATACCCTAAATTTTTTTTATGGAGAAAATATGTGGTTGGGTTCCTCTCAATGGACCTACCAATAATAACATAGAAAAAAAATGTCAGAGATAGTCTAAAGTAATTACTTTAGAAAATAGGAAAATCATGTCAATGTTGAATCTGTCAAGGTATCTGTTGGAGGAGAAAGGCTCAGATCTTTGATTTGTAAACAAAAGAAGATGCTAATGTGTTTTTTTTTTTTGTTTTCCTGTTTGATTCCAATTCTCAAATTCTGTGTCATTTTATGACTCCTGTTAAGTCTGTTATTAGGCCACTCTAATGTAGTTCAATAGCACTCTTCAACAACATGAGGTAGCAGACATTTGCTTTTGTTCATAGCTGGTAAAATTGTCACTTTCAGACATTAAGTCATCCAGGGTGCAATTTTACAGTGCTGAAACCATAGCTGAGAACAATAAGCCTTATGCTTCGTATGCATGTGATTTCCAGAACACCATATATTTGGGTGGGGGCTATACAAGAGTGTACCAAGAAAATCTTCCTAGGTTAAAATTACAGTTTTTATCCCCCTTAAATTTATCTTCTAAATGTTTCACAGAAACTATGGAGAGTACATAATTACATTTCTGTAACTTAAAGAGATTATCTAATTCTGCCATAGCTGGAATGCTTGCAATAAGCAAGTTTTTATTCTTTGTGAGAATCCCATCAATTTTAGTATTTGTATCTATGACATTCTCTATTTTTGACATATTAATGTCAATGGTATTTTAATTTTTGATGTTTCATTCTTTTGTCATTTAATTGTTCTTCCATAATTTAATTAAATGCTTACTGTCATAAGACTAATTATATCATATCTTGGAGTGACTTGATCTGCAAAGTGACTTTACAACGTGTTATACTTGCTTGATTTTGCCTAAAGGAAATATCGTAATAGGAAAAGATACATTAATATCTTGGCAAATATAAATTATAGTATTACTTCTCCTGGTATCAACTTAATTAATTGGTGAAGATTAGTTTGTGGAAGGAGATTTATTTAAAGAACTATTAAGGGTATTAGAGTTATGGAATACAAACACTGAATGGTTTTGAAGTTTATAAATGTTAACTAAGCTAGTTTGGGCACTTGCAACTTTGACTGTCCTCTACGGAATGCTGGGATAGCTGTGCTTTGTTCCAGTTTTGCCAAAGTTTTAGTTGGCTGTCAGTAGAAAATGGATCTGTTATTTCTTTTTTATTTGACTTTCAAATTTTCATTTACATTTTGAAATACGCACAGTGCGTGTATACATTCACATATGCACAATATTAATGCATTCTTTTGAAAACAGACCACTTATGGAATCATACAGGTAAGGTCGGATAGTATTAGCATGGTTGTATGTCTTTAAATTTTCACCATCCTGGGCAATTTTCCTCACTTGTCAAAACTTTCAATTATTATCTATAAGTGGCAATTCTAACACCAAACTAACACAGTTTTTCTGAGGGTTTGTTAAGTAAGCTATGTAAAACACAAAATGTAATACATGGCATAAAGAAGGTGCTTTGTGAAAGAAACTGTTATTTTACTATAATTAATATAGCAAGTTCTGAAATGCAAATAGAAAAATTATTCTTAATTCCATTCTTCCAAAAAAATGCCTTTCATTTCCTATTAATCACTGATGTTTGAATTATGAGTGTACATTTTAAAACTTATTTTTAAAAATTGTCAAGGCATTTTATTTTTGAAAGTATTTGAAGTAGTTGATATGGGTGATTATTGTTAGTTGGAAATGAAAGCAAGACACAAAATTCTGGTTTTTCTCAAAAACATTCTTATCTCTTTACCATTTTTAATGACTGCAGAATAGTTCATTGAAAATTGATATGTTGTCTATTTATTAAACTTTGCTTTTCACATAAAAAGAAAGCATTGGCGAGCCAGGCATGGTGGTGCTCATCTGAAATTCCAGCAATCTAAGAGCCTGAGTAGGAGGGTTACAAGGCGAGTCCCATGGGGGTAACTTAGTGAAATTCATGCCTCAAAATACAAAGGGCTGTGGATAGGTTAGTATGAAGACCCTCAGTTCAATTGCCAATATCACAAAAAACAAAATAAATAAATAAAAAAACCCCAAATACTGGAGAAACATTTACCCCTTGGTTTTTTTTTTTTTACAATGACCTATTTCTGTAGAGTACATTTTCTTTTTATTTTTAAAATTTTTTATTTTAAGGAGAATAAAACCAAGCCAAATAAAGCCAATCAAAACAAAACAGTGTAAGTGATACAAGGTGTCAAAACAAGATAATAGGAAATCAACAACGGCTACCATCATGCCTCTTGTTGTCTTCAAAATAGTTGCTCATACTATCAGACATATGAAAATCAAACAAAACAAAATAGAATAGAACCAATAAAAACAAAACAATAAATGCAATACAGGACTTCAAAACAAGATAACAGCAAATCCAAAATGGCTGCCATAATATAGCTTGTTATCCCACAAAATAGCTGCCCCTTGTCATCAGATATAATAAAATTAAACAAGATAAAACAGAATAAAACTCAAACAAATGAAACATTGAGAATGATACAAGATTTCAAAACAAAATAATAGGGAATCAACAATGGCCACCACCCTCAGAAGGAGATCCCGCATAGATGCTATGCTGCATATTGTTATCCTCTGAATAGATGATCAGACTCCTCGCAACCTATACATGTTCTTAAAGATAAAGTGTATTTTGGGAAGGCAGTATAACAATATTAACACTTAAAAACTGATTTAGCTATTTTTTGTGAGGTTTTTTTTAGTAATACTTCCTGTTTCTCTGTGTTTATTATGATGTCAAATATACATCTGTACATGTGGTGAAACATTCACTTCTTCCAGGCTGTTTGGTCTGATTTCAGTAGGGGAAGAATTTCACCTCTGAGTTGGTGAGAAGGTTCTACTTCAGTGTGTGTATCTTATAGGTGTCCACACAATGATGAAGCTCTGTCAGCTGAGGTAGGCTTCAGTGAAAACTGTGGGGTCCTTGGAAGCTGAGTTTGTGGGTAGTTATGGTGATTGCAGCAGTAGCAAAGACTGTGGAGTTCCTTGATGAGAAGAGGTAGACCCCAGCACTCTCCACCTCCTTCCCAGCTGAGAGAATCCCTCTTGTTCCCAAGCTTAACATAATCTGCAGCCAGATTCATCAGGGTTAGATTCCAGGGTTATAGATGCTCGGAGTGACTGCAGATCCAGAGTCCTGAGCTCAGAGTCTCAGTGAATTACTGCAGAACCTAGGTATTGGGGTTCCGATGCACTTTCTGAGTCACAAGCATGCATAGATCACCTGTAAAGCTAGGGTTCAAGACTTGGGGTATACTCTGGTTCTAAGATATAGGGAGAAGTAGTAGCTTGGGCTCAAAGCATTAGAGCATGGCAGCAACATGGCCTTGGAAATGGAAGGTTACTAGGGTGGCTCAAGGCCTGGGAATAGTAGGGTGCCATAGAAGTCTCTGTGTGGCAGAGTACAACAGCGTTCATACTCAGAATGGTAGGGTGATTGGATCCAAGAAGCAGGACACAGAGTAGTAGTAGCTCCATCTCTTAGAAGAGTACAGCTTGTTGGTTTATTGGTTCCTTTGTTGGTTTATTGGGATGCAGCAGCAATTTAGGCCAGGTACAGCTATGATTCGTGACCCTAGGGGTAGGTGCATACAACAGAATTCACTTGGGCCTCTGCCATCCACATAAAGCTTTAAAAGCTATCTTTTAAGCTCCAATTTTAGCCTCCCCAAATATAGTCAACCCTCCTTAATTTTTTTTGGCAAATCCCATAACCTAAAAGAAAATCCATGTAAGATAATTCATGGTTATCTATTTTTCACCTTCAGGACATGTATATTTTATTCCACAGTTTATTCTTCATGGTGCATGGTGTCTTAGCATTACATGTTTCAAAGTTTCTCATAGGGAAGCTTTCATTATACCTGAAAGCTGCTTATTTGGTGATGAGTCACTAGCTACACCTGAAATTCACATACTAAATTTTGATCAGGGGGTTTTTCCCCCTTATACTGGGGTTTCAACTCAGAGCCTTACAAATGCTAGGTAAACACTCTATGCTGCATTCTCAGACCTTTTAATGTTTTGAATTTTGAGACAGGATCTCACTGAATTGCCCAAATGATGTTGCCTTAATCTCTGAGATAGCTGGGATGACAGACACATCCTATCCCACTTGTATCCTGATGATCTTGAATAGCCTATTTTTTTTTAAACTTTTTAACTTTGAGACAGGGTCTCAGTAAGTCACCAAATTGCTCAGACTGGACTTGAACTTGAGATCCTCCTGCCTCAGTCTTCCAGAATGCTGAGATTAAAGGTGTTACATTGTCTGTCTTTTTTATTTTGCTTTTCCAATGATTACATTGTAGCTCAATATCCATTCTCCACTTTATTTTCCTACTTTTCACAACTGGGTTCTTATCTATAGTTCTTTCATTGTTTTAAGTATTTGTTCATATATAAAACTATTTTATTTTATGCCGGAGTCCAGCTGCGGCAGGGCCAGGGTTTCCCAAAGGTGGACAGGGAGTCGGTGAGTGAGAGACAGAAGACACTGCACACCAGTCTGTGAGTGAATCTGAATCCGCTTTTATTTTTTAGAAGCTGGAGTATATATTTGCTAACTTTGGCAGCAACCCCCAGCCCCAACCAGGAAGTGCCCCAGGCTTAGGGCCAGGCAGGGACAATCCTAAAAAATAGGTTTTAATTAACCTCAACTCCAAGCAGGAAGCACCCCAGGCTTAGGGCCAGGCAGGGACAATCCTAAGCAATAGGTGTCAATTAACCTCAACCCCAAACAGGAAGCGCCCTAGGCTCAGGGCTAGGCAGGGACAATCCCAAGCAATAGGTGTTAATTAACTCTTTTCACCTTTGTAACATCTCAATCTTGTTACTTAGTTAGTTTGGGAAATGTAAGCCGATGCACCTAGATGCCTGCAGGAGGAAGAGATGTGTGAGGCTATTATGCTGCTCCCTACATTTTTTCCTTTATCACTTATGGGAGTATGGCAGTCCCTGTGAGGACAGCGCCTGTCTTAGGTCAAGGACTCTTCATATGAACCCAACCAGGCCTTACCCGTCATGGGCCTGCAGGACAGCAATTGGTCCTGTGCCTGTGTTAGGCGGCTGGTGGCGTAACATATGTGTCCTAGTTGCCCGTCTCTGGCTGCCCGTAGGACAGCGCCTGTCTTGGGTCAAGGGCTCTTCATATGAACCCAACCAGACCTTACCCGTCATGGGCCTGCAGGACAGCAATAGGTCCTGTGCCTGTCTTAGGCGGCTGGTGGCATAACATATGTGTCCTAGTTGCCCGTCTCTGGCTGCCTGTCCAGTGTCTCAGGGCAGTTGTCTCACAGGAATTTTGTAAATCCTCCTCCATGAGCTCTTTCATTTAAAACTTTTGTATAAACTCTCTCATACTACTCACAGAAGGTAAAATTTCACAATTAGTTTTCACAAAGTTATCTAGAAGGTTTCTAGTAACTCCTCTGGAGTTTCCATTCTCGACTTCATATTGAGCATTACATGAAAATATATATATGTGAATTACACAAATTACAGTTATCAGTACAAAACATTACAAGATCCTTGCGCCCAATTCCCACATGCAGTGTCCTTTTCCTGGAGAAGCGATTCCTTGAAGCGCTCTCCTCCACCCAAGGACCTTGTCACAAGGCGCGGATGGACTAGGATGCGGCAATTTTACTTTTTATTTTAAAGAGGATAAAACAAAATAAAATCAAAACAAACCAGTGTAAAAGATACAGGACTTCAAAACATTACAAAATCAGCAATAGTTACTATAATGCCTTTTCATGTCTTCAAAATAGCTGAGATAACTTCAGATATAGTGAAAATCAAACAGAACAGAATAAAATAGAAAAAATAAAAACAAAACAATGAGTGCAATAAAGAACTTCCAAACAAGTCTATAGTAAATCCAAAATTGCTACCATTATATATATCTAGCTGCTCCTGTCATCGGATTTGACATAATCAAACAAAACAAAAGAGAATAAAACCCTACCCAACAAAACAATGTAAATGATATAGGACCTCAAAACAATGGGAATCAACAATGATCGCAACCCTCAGAAGATGTCCCCCAAGGTGTTATACTCCGTACTTATCCTCTGAACCTGTGGTCAGACCACTGGCTCTAGACCTGCAATGTTAGTGAAACACCACAGGCATCCAATTGCGTTTCTCCTCCATAGCCATCATCACAGCCTGTGTTTCTCTGGATAAGCTGACTGCTTATGGCAATGGCAGAAGGTGGGGTGGGGGTAGGGGTGGGGTGGTGTTGGTACTTCTTATTTGCCAGCCCACACACCAGAAGGAGCTGGGGTCTATCTGTTCCCAATCTGCTGGGCGGCCCATGCATAGCACTGGTTCCCAGATATGGTTTGCTTGCTAATGAGGCTTTATTCTCTCTACCCCCAGTACATGAATGGCACTGACTCATGGGGAGAGGCTGGGGTCTGTTTGTTCCCTGTTTGGCAGCTTCCCACCTATAAAATTATTTTAAGGCCTAATTTATGCTGAGTACTATGGAACACAATTGATAATCACCCCTGGTCTGATGAAGATTAAAGTTTACTGAGATAAAGGCTCATTAAATTTATATACATACAGAAAACATGCACACTTCTCACAAACACAAAATTATAATGATTTACTCTTATCTCTGTGTTACATAAAGTTTGTTAGAAGGTATTCATTTTCCATAGGATATAGTTTGGAAGTACTGTTACCTGAATTCCAAAATCCTGTTAAGCATGGTCTCTAGGCTTAACTAGGCTTTTTCCCCTCATATTTCCTATCCTTCTCTTGCTCATCTTTGAAAACTGCCTGTAGTTTTCTGTTTTTCAAGTTTGGGCTTAGTTTTCCCTTCTTGTGGTGATTACCTTGTCTGCACCAGTCTTATGTGAGAGTCCTCAAAGGTCTATTTCAAATTCTACAAGAACCTCAAGCAACTTTACAACTAAAATGAACTCTTCCCTCCTCTTTGTATGTAGTCTTCATGTTTTAGTTTATGGCAGCTGTTAGAACTGAATAGAAATTGTCCCCTTTTCCCTGAGCAGATTTTAAGGGATGAGAAGGCAGCAATATTACCTGTAACTCTGATCATAGGAGGAAACAGATGGCACACTTTGATGTGGAGAGTTTGATGAGGGTTTATTTATAAACAGACTCTTTGAAAAAGTTTGGGAAAGAACTACAAGGGATATTGGAGAGAACACATTGCCAAACAGGGAAGTTGTGAGAATGCCCGCAGGGGCAGAATGAGGGGAGGCAGGGATTTCAAGAGTGAACATCCATGAAATGCAGATATCCTTGCTGAGCCACGGGCTTACACAGATCACTTACAGAAATAGGGCTCAAGACTTGGGGCATACTGTGGTGACTTAAGCTTGGGGTACAGGGAGCAGCAAGCAGTTTAGCAACCAGAGATTGAAGCTCAGCAGCCTCATATCCCTGGGAATTAAAGGCCACTGCAGCGGCAAAGACCCTGACAATTTCACTGTGTGACTGTGTGACGCTACCCCGATCTCTGGAGAGGCGGTGTACCAGAACTAATATCTGCAAAAAATGGAACACTCGGGCCCTGAGGAGCAGGCCATGCCCACCAATGGATGCATGGAGAACAAGCCAGGGGAAGATGTCTCCTTTTCTCTGGTCTCCTGCTGTTGCTTCCAGTAGTCAAACACAGTGGAAAGCCAGACAGTATTGGGTTCTATTGACGCAATACAAGTATTTCTGTCTTTCCTGGACTGAGGGCAGAGTGGAGAAAGAGAGGAGGGCAGAGTGGAGAAAGAGAGAAGAACAGAAAAAAGAGCATGAGTCTGGAATGAAAAACAAGCAAAAGAGTGCGTGTAGCTCAGTAGTTTCTGAACATCATTTGAAACTTTGAAATGCCTTTGTAGGGCTTAGATTATTTTGGGAATTGAATTGTTTACATTTTTAATGCTTTAATTTCAGGATAGATTAAAATATTGTGGTAGTTTACTTCCTTTCTTTAGAAATAGTTATTTATATTGACATTTTTATGCCTGAAGTGGCTGATTTGAACATTCAAGAGATGCATCAGGGTCTAAGCAAGCATTTGTGTTGGCTATATGAAATATGCATGTATTTATATGAATAAATATGTATCTATACATGTATGTATGTATTTGGACATATACACATTTCTATTGATATATCTATAATGTTGATTTAAGCCCCAGAGAAATGGTTGTTGTTACACAACAGGAAGAAGATTTAAATATTATACTACATTGAATACCAAGAATATTTGTAGAAGGCTCTTTTGAAAGACTTTTACACTTGTAATTAATATATATGTATACATTTATTGTATACATATATATTAATGTATTTATTTATAATTTTAATATTGTCTCCCCAAAGAGATTGGAGATTTTTTTTGAGTAGGAAAATTTATTGGAGGATAGAAATGGGTAATGGGCAATAGGAATAGCTTCTGAGAGACAGGAAGGGTACTGAATGGGTTGCCAATGAATCTACCTCTTAAAGGAAGTTTTATAGAGCAAAATCATGAGGTGAGTACAACATGGGTCAAAATTATGATCAAACAATAAGATTGAAAATAGAGTTGCTCAGTAAATAGTGATCTAATGGTAGCAAGGGTACATGAGTGACAGCATTAACCTTGGCAATAATCTATAGTCTTGGCCTTTTGTTTTGTCTTAACAGTCTTAATCATATCATCTTAGTCCTAGTTTTAGTGGGTGGGAGAACATGGCAAAATATTTTTATTAATAACTTTGTATAAGACTTCACCAAATTCAACCAGTTGCCTTAATGCATATATAACATCAACACTATAGCTTCTTGTTTAAATGTTAGGAGGTGAATACAAAAAATATTTTTAAATGAAAGAAACGGCAGTGTGAATTGCCTATAAATGGTCCCATGTGATGGGTAGTGGGAGGCAGTGGAATCAGCATGACATTGTAGAGGTGACAGGGCTCTTGTGCCTCAGTGCCACAGCCATGCTTCCTTGTTTCAGTGAGTACAGGACATGTATGATAGACTTTATTCCCACTACTGAAGACTGAAACCTTCATGCTATAAATGCAAGGAAAGTACATAAATTTCAAAGGTTTTAATTTCAAATGCTAATCAGAAAATTAATTCCATGCACGTTTTTGTCATATTTAATTGTGAATTGGCATTGAACTTGCTTTCTTTTTCAGACTTTTAAGGCAGATTAAACTCATGTTGAATTAGGACTCTCTTCAGGATGTTATTTGAATGTAATTGTTTAAACAATACTCCTTCAATATCAACTCTCTGACTTTTGGAAAAAGGGTCTATTCTCCCACCAAGTGACCAATGGTTGATTTTCATGAGCCTCCTACTTTTCCACTGATGAAAATTTAAGTAGCTTAAATCTTTCCTACAAATTACTAGGTCATTTAAAAATAAATTGGGCCCATTTTAATCTAATTCCTAATGCACAACTGCCCGGGGAGTTATTTTCAGCTCCGTTTGTTGTAGTTTGCAATTATCATGCTCTCTTAAAGAAAAGAAAAGTAATAGGACTATATTTTATGTGAATTACCATGATCTTTCAGAGCAACTCATATTTAAGCTGAGTAATGGGAGAAATGAAAGACAGAATGGGTAATGATGTATACTCCAGAAGGCCCAGCAAAAATAGAAATAAATGGTGACAAGATACAGCCCAGGTGCTTACATTTTTACCTTGCTTGAAGGAAAAAAAAAATCCCAGTCCTGCAAATAATGACAATTAATGTAAATAATTGCAAGAACTTGATGATTTTCTAAGCCTGCTGAGTCTTTGATTTCAGGATCCTAAAGCTGCCTGCTTTACTTTGACTACTGATTTCAAGAGACCGGGATGTGTATGCTTGGTTTCTAAAATGAGCAGTGTATTTCAGCGATTGATTAAACCAGAGGGAATTGCTTTGACTCACCAGCCCCAAATACAAATTCAGAATTGATTTCTTACCCTTCTAAGTTCTGTGCATTATAACAGTGTGGGAAGTACAGGAATCATTTTTCCAGCTCAAATGGAAATGTCTGTCTCCAATACCCTTCACAGTATGTACAGCATTGTTAGGTACAGTAGTGTAGAAACACCTGCAAGGTGTAAATCAAAGATTGTGGAAAGTTAGAGGAAGGAAAGATTGTGTTTGGTTTGGGAAGAGGGAAAAATATTTTGAGAGGTTTTCATGGCATAATAGTGTGCTAGCTTTCTATTGTTGTACCAAAACTTGAGTTAATCACTGTCTATACATAAAAGATTTATTTCAGTTTATAGTTCTAGCAATTTCAGTCCGTGATTGGGTAGACACATTGTTTTTAGGACTCTAGTATGAATATGTATGCATGTCATGGCAGGAGCACATGATAGAGCAAAGACATTAGCCTCATAGTTGGGATGAGAAGAAGAGGGGAAAGGAGAAAACACAATTCCACAGTCTGTTTTCTGATGCCTGCTGTGACCTGAAGACTTCCTAGGAGACCTCACCTCTTGAAGTTTCCAGCACTTTCCAACAGTGTCAGTGGTTCCTGTAGTTCCCAGACTCTTATGATGTTCAGAACTTGTTCTTTATTCTGCAAACAAACCTTTGGTGAGATATTCTGCATCCCAAACTTTAGCAGAACAAAAATTTGATCGAATTTAGCAAGGTGATGATGTGGGTTCCTTGGGCATTTAGATGAAATGTAATAGCTGATGAAAAGCAAATGACACATTTAAAAACTCAGTTTAGGACAGGGAACAAGTAGGCAATACAGTTGTACAGCAGGTGGGCCAGATGGTGGAATGCTGACCAAAGTGTTTAAGTTTTATGATGTGGGCAGCATGGAATCATTAAAAGCATTTGAAGACTAAATCTGTTAAGACGAGATTAGGAATCACTTTTATTTCTTCAAACCTTTCTGAATAAATGCCATTATGTTGTTTTGCCACTTTGGCATTTTAACAGTGGCTTTTAATTTTCCTTTCCCCAAATTTAGAGTGAACAGAAGGATCTGTACTTCTAAAATAATATTGACATATGAGCAGGTTTCTACAAACATAAAAGAAGATGATTACCAAACATATGTTTGATTCAAATGTAGGTTAAAAATACTTGCTTGTATTTAAAACTGAGTCCCTTACCCTTTGGATGGAAAGTAGCTGATAAACAAAGCTTATTTTTTGCAGTGTCCTCTAAATCTCATATATTTCTCCCTCCATACCTGAGATAATGATGCCCATAATAACAATAAAGATAGACGATATCTCCTATTATTACCTAATGCTTTGTATATAGTATTTATTTATTCCTTCCAACACCATGAGTTAGGTTCTATTTTTAAACCAGTTTTGAAGATGAAGAGACTGAGGCACCAAAAGGCTGAAGACTGTGCTGGAGGCCACACAGATGAGGAGTAGCAGAGCTGTGATTTTGCATAGCTTTTTGGTTCCTGAGTCCACAATCCTAAGTGCTTCTCAAGGCTTCCTCTCCTAATGTATAGGAATTATAATGTAGGCCATAGAAATAGAGACTGAGATGTAATAAATAAAATGACCTACATTGTCTCCTAGAAATAATAAATTTTAGGGTTTCAAAATTTACCTTTACCACAGTAGTATCTAGAAATGCATGGTCCTTCTTTTTTTTCCAAAGATATTATTTATTTTGCTAATTTAATGATTCATGGATTCTTGCCTATCATTTGATTACAAATCATATATTAGCAAATAACATTTCCTTTGATTTCTTGGCATTCTTTACTAGTATTTTAGCTTGTAATTTTGGAGCTTTTCTGTGGCCCACACATGCTAAGTACTTCCACTCGATCATTTATTTCCTCTATCATGAGAGGGCTAAGACTCTTATCTGGTGAGTCCTGATGCTAGCTACAAGAACTCTGGAAGGTGTATGTTAACTTGTGAGGTGGTGGCAAAGCCATGGGCATCTTTCTTCTGATCTGACTTTTCTTTGCTCCCTTTAATCCATGCACCACTGTCCCTAAGCACTGCTTCCTACCCTTGGGGTTTTTCCTAAATTTCCTTTCCTAAGAAAGAAAGTGAGGCCTCCAAAACCCTGTGTGCCTAAGGAGCTTGTGAAGGCTTCCAGCGCTCTGCCTCAAGTCTTCCTCCCTATCTTGTCCTTGGGCAGAAGTGGTCAGTTCGTGGCATGCATGAGGATGAGGGGTATGAAGGCTGAATTAGGAGGCAATACCACTGCTCATGAACCTTTATTTCAGTGTTTATCAATAGAGAAAAATTTATAGTACTCTCTTCAGATGCAGAAAAGCTATTTGGTAAAATTTATAATCCATCCTTTTTTAAAACTAAGTAAGACTAGAAAGAAACATCTTAATCTATGTAAATAAAGACTTCTGTCAGGACCAACAGTTAATGGTATTTTAAAAATTCAAACATCACAGGCATCCTATGAACGTCTGAAACTAACCAGGTGTGTGCTGTCACTTAGCAATGTCCTGGTACCCCTCATCCTTGCAGTAAGGCAGATGAGGGATTAGGAAGAATTATAACTCCATTATTTGTAGACAATACTGTTTGTACCAGTAAAATAAAGAGAATCAACAGAAAAAAACCCAGGAAGAACATTTCATAAGTTGACCCAGTGCTATACGTTTCTTAAAGATCTTGGATCTTCCCAATTGAATGTAATTCCAATGAGATGGTTACTTTTTGGAACTCAACTGGTTCTCAAGTGCTTTAAATGAGTAAAGGCAAGGAATACCAAGACAGTTCTGAGTGGCAATGACAGGGCGAGGGGTGTCAGGGGTTGTGCTAGTGTATAAAAGTGACTTGTGACTTGTGCCATCAGGTTTTCTATAGGATACTCTCATAACCATTAACTCAATCACTTGACAGATTGGATCAGACAGACTGAAAGGATAATATGGAAAATTCAGAAACAGATTCTGTCACACAGAAATTTGTATATGAATAGCCCTTTTTATGACCTACAGGAAGTGAGACTCTTTTCTTTAGTAATCATTACTCACTTGAAAATTTAGTTAAAACTGTATTAAATAGTAGAGTGAATAGATGGTTAGTGATTTTGATGGTAAACTAGACAACATCCTGTAGCAATAACTATAACAAAAGAAAGAGTTACAAAATTCCACCCAGGCCTAGAATACATATACTTCTACAGTGTTTACATCATAGTCAAGGTAAAGTTCTAGCATTATCTTTTACAACCAGTTGTTACCTAACCGTCTTTCTGTCTCTTTCTTTATTCATGTCCTTTTGACTGAGTTTCTCAGCCTCTGCACTATTTATATTTTGGGTAAGATAATTTTGTTCTCTATACTGTAGTGTCATTATCAGCATCCCTGGCTTCTTCCATTAGATGCCCATAGTTCTGATTATCAAAATGGTCTCCAGACATTGCCTGGGAGGAAATCACCCCAATTGACACCTACCTTGGCAGTAGCTGTTACTCTAAGTTGTCCTTAGCTTGCTAGCGGGCTGTCTTCTTAGATAGAATGGAGATTTTCACCCGGAGTTAGGCTCTCTAGATTTGCAAGCCCCTGGGAATGATTTAAAAATGGTTTGCGTATTTTTTTTTTTATTTCTCAGAAGAGTAGTTATGTGTCAATACAAAGGGAAATTTAAGGCTTTTAAAATGGTTTAGATTATGCCATCTGAGAGTGCTGTGGACCACACATCAGAGATTTTATCTTGATCACTCATCCTGCTCATGTGTAAACATTATTTTATAAAGAAAACTAAAATCCTTCTGTTTAAAGTGCTAATATTGTACGCACACAGATTACTAAGAATCAATCTTAAGCACATGACAGTCTAGGGGTGTTTAAATGAGGATACTACAGGTAAAGCAACAACATGCAATAAGCTACGTCTTCTGTGTCAGTGGGCGAGGGCTTGTGCATTGGCCCTCTGATGGTAAAGTTGTCTGAGTTGGCTGTCGATACGGGCCCTGGGGTGACGGTTGAGAACTTCATCTTCAATCTGTCCTTCTGTAGTCTTCTGAGGAAGATTACTGTAGGGAATGATAGCATTAGAGAAGGATTTGGGTGTTATGAAGCAGCTACTGCAAATATTTTATTCTCTGCATCCAAGCAATTTTCTCTAAACAAATAATTCTCAAAATATGAGGTAGTAGACTTTTACAAAAAGAAGGAGTAGAGGAGATGGCAAGGGTGAAAATTTCTAGGAAAAACTCTAAAAATTGAAAGGGATAGATGGCCAGAAGAAACCTATAGATGTTGATTTTGTTTCACGAGGGTGAGACAAAGTCTTTCCCTTAGAATTTAAAAAATGTATGGAATTTCCCACATCAGCTCTATTTTACACACCACCCCCATGGGATGGAGAAGATAGACTGAGTCTTTTTCACTCTTGGTTATGGTTACTAGTCCTAGCGATATGAGTAATATGCTCCAAAGACATGATACTAAAAATATGGGTTGTTTTTCAATGATGAATTTCAAGGGGGTTTTGTGGCTCAAAACAGAGTATAACTCAAATATGTAAGGCATAGCTTCAAGTTTTTCAAATAAATGACTCATAATTTTGTGACATACAACTACAGACTGCTTATTTGCAATCTATTAAATGCCTTATTAAGTTCCTAAAATTTGCTATCTATCTGAGTACTATCATCTCATTCTACTCCTTCTCAAATTAATATGTTGGAAATCTAGTCCCTATTTTAGTGATACTTGGAAATAGGAGACCCTAAAGAAGTAATCAGGTCATGAAGGTGAAATCCTATTGAGTGAGATTCGTATCTTTCCTAAAAAAAAAAAAAAAAAAAAGGAGCCGAGATGGAGCTTAGTCATAGAATAGGCATGTGGCATGTGTGAGGCCAAAATTCAATCCCCAGTACCTTACCAATGGCAGCAAACATTTTAGAGCTTTCAGTGATATGATAACCTGCTATACCACACTTGCCATAGGTTTACCACTACTGCCCTAGTCAGTCAATCAGTAAGAATAAAAGACACGGGAGCAATCTCCTTTCCATCCTTCTCCCCTCCTTCCTATGAGACCACAACAAGGAGAAGTTACCTGCAAAGCAAAAAGTATGCTCTCACTAGATGTGGAATATGCCATCACCGTAATATTGGGCTTGCCAGCCTCTAGAACTGTGCGAAATAAATTTCTGTTGATTAAGCCACTGTGTCTTTTGTATTTCTATGGTAATAGCTTGAATTGAATCCCAGTAAAACATTTTCAAGGATTTTTGGGTGATAAACATGCTTTTCACTTTTTCTTCAAAGGTAAAGGAATGGAAGGACTGTGGTTATGTAAGCAATTTTCATACAGTAACAGGAAATCTTACTTAAGAATGGAATAACTTCTAAGGAAAATCAGGAGGAGATAGACAAGTAGTCTTAGTGATATCATTTGATCCTCCACATCTTGATATACCAGAAGCAAATTCCACCATTGTTTGTCATTCATAGAAACTGACAGTTTCTGTCAGTAGTAAGCTCTCTACTATTATTTCCTGCTAAAAGTTTTCCAAGGGTTCCAAGGGTTCCTGTCTACTTGATGCCATATTGTTGTTATTGTTTTAAATTCACTTAGCTCTTCACTGTCTTAGAAAAGAATACATAGCATTGCCATGAGATAGACCTTGGTTCAAATCCAGATTTTTCTACTTTTCAGTTACATTACTTAGGGGTAGATATTTAGCCTCCAAACTCAGTTTTTCCCTTTGCAAATTAGAGATAATAAACTTTAACTCCTAGAATTGTAAACAGCATTAAAGAGAATGATTTAAAGTTATTTATTAATTAAAATATTTGATCCTTTCCTCATTCAGTTGACCTGGAATTCTGTTTCTTTTTTTCCTTAACATCCGGCCAAAGGACTTATCTCTAACTTTGCAAATAAAATAAATAATAGATATATTTAAAAGTGTTTATGTCTAAGTGATCACATATATTTACATGGTCTTCTGTGAACTTTCAACATGAAAGTACTGTCTTTTTTCTAATTTTGCTTGGGAGACAAGTGAGGGTAAGTGAGGATGGATGTCTTGAGTCCAGAGCTAGGAAGTGTCAGAGCTGGGGTTTACATTTAGATGCTCTTAGTATTCTCCTTTGGTGTTGAACTCTTCCACAGCTCTCCCAAATTAAGCAGAATGAGTAGCACATGTGCTGCAAAGTGACTGGAATAGATTTTCATCATTCAGAAAGGGTGAGGCAGAACATTGATCTGAAAGATGGGAGTGCATCTGGATGTCTGAAAAATCATTACTGTCCCCTGGTGTCTCCCATCTATTTGCAGCCCTTTGGAAAAAGAGTACAAGACAAACAGTTTTTCCATAATACTTATTTTCTTATATGTGAAGAAAAAAAGCAAGAGACTTTCCTATTGTTTTTATTATTCTGGAAAGATTGTTTTAATTTCATAAAACCGAGTAGACAAGTTAAAACACCAGCTAGGACACAAGCTTGGCAGCTTCTAGTCACAGTCAGTAGAGGATACAATTTGCTGGTCCTTTCTGTTTATGCCTGTTTTCTTTTCTCTTCTACTCTGTGAATGCTCAATAGAAGCAATGGACTCTCTGGGATTCTGGGAAAATGCCCAGAAAGATGTTATTTATTTAATTGGAAAGACTTTGAAACAATAAAAATTTTGAGGGCAGTTTTCCAGCTCTGTTTTGTTATGGGCAAAGGAAGCATGTATACACAATTGTCTGTTCTACCAGAGATAAAGATACCAGGGTAGTAAGGTAGGGAGTTACCTTGGCAACATTCTCCACCTGAAAAGCTACTCCTCTGCTCATTTTAAAAGTCATGCATGATGCTGTTAGGAGGCCTGGAAACACATAGTGTTAAAGCCCAGAATAAAACTGGAAATATTTTTGCTTATATTCCAAAACCAAGTTTGAGAAATCCTAGCACTCTAGTCAATATTTCCAGTGCCTTTTCATCTATTTCCCCTTGCATTTTAGAGAATCCTTGGTGTCAGGCTAGAATGTGAATCTACTGACAGCAATGAGTTCTATGGAAGACACATATTTTCAAAATATTTCTTAAATCTGTGGGATTTATTAACAAACACTGAGCATTCTCAGTTTTCCTAGCAAAATCTGTGCATCTTGGAGAGGGGTGGTAAAGCATCAATATGGCTGCAGGAAAATCTTTTTTCAACTTAATATTCAAGTCAGCACAAGTTCAAACACAGTTCTGGACTAACCATACCAAGATTCAAAGATTTACAACTTGAAAACAATGAGACCTCATACCCATCTCCCCTCCCTCCAGATCTGGTGACTTAGGCTAGAGTTTGGGGCTGTCATTTTAGTATTTCTTTTCTTTATTAAATTTGGGTGGCAAATAAGCATGGAACTATTGCTTAAAATGAACTGAGTCTGTATTTGAACACTTACAGATCTGCAGACAACTGACCAAGTGATTACCAGTTAATGGTAGTGTGGTGCTATTCAGTTATGTTATTACTATCTTTGTATTTGATTTCCAAGGCCATATGCATAGTTATTTTAGTCAACTTGTAACAGCTTGTCAAATTGGAGAAGAATATTTTGGATCTGTAAAGGCTGCCTTTTGGGGAGAAGTTAGCATTCATGTATTTTCTCAATACATGAATTCAATACTGCTATTTCTTGTACTTTTTGGAATGTAGTATAGCTTAGTATTTAAAGATATGCACTCTAGCACAACACTGGTGTAAATCCTGGGCCTATTTCTCATTAACTTTGTGAGTTTGGCCAAGTTATTTAAGTTCTCTGTACCACAGTTTCTTCCATCCTTTCTTATTTTCTTGATTAATATATACTAAATGAAGGTATTAATAGTGTTCAGTACAATATTTGCATGCACACATATCAAATCCAACCACCATTTCCCTACCCCATCCTACTTCCCTATATCTAATAACCACAATTTTATCTTCTGATTGACTTTATTTACTTCCCACATACCAGAGAGAAATGTGTTACTTGTCTTTGTTCTGTGTGGCTTATTTTACTTAACATAATGTGCTCCAGTTCTATCTATATTGTGGAAAACCACAGGGTTTCCTTCTTTTCTATGTCTGAACAATGCTCCGTTGTTATGCGTACTATAGTTTATCTATTCACCTGTTGATGAGCACCCAGGCTGATTCCATATCTGAGCTGCTGTGGACAGAGACACAATAAATGTGGCTGTGCAGGCATCACTTTGATATGCTGATTTCATTTGCTTTGGAAATATATTTAGAGGAGGGATAACGGTATCATCGGACATTCATATTTTTAGTTTTGTGAGAAATCTTTACTGTTATTCTTAATGGCCATACTCATTAACATTCCCGCCAACTGTTTATAAGCGTTCCTTTTTTTTTTGTAATTTTTTTTGTGCCTTGTTGCCTTTGTTCTTTTTTTTTCCATTTTTTTTATTTAAAGAGAAAAAAAAGGAAAAAGGTGGAAATATTACAGAATTTCAAGAAAAGAAGATAAATAGTAAGAAATCACTAGTTGATACATTACATATTGTTATTTTAGAAATAGTTATTCAAGTTACAGGATTAAAACACACAAAGTGGACCCTAAAGCAGTGAGAGTGCAAACAGATCTGTTCAACAATCCAACAAGAACCTAGAAATATGGTCATCAATCCCACACATCTAAACATACATGCAGCTATATCTTTTATAGAGCTTCCTATTTCCTATTTTTTTACAATAGCAATTATACATTTTTAAAATTTTATTTAAAGAGAAGAAAAAAAACTAAACAGAAAAAGGGGTAGTAACAATACAGAATTCTAAAACAAAGAAAGAAAAAGGAGAATGAGAAAAAGTCCCACTAAGAAATCAGTAATTTATAAATTACATACTGTCATCCTGGATGTAGTTGTTCAAGTTACAAAGTTAAAGGGTACATAGGAAATATTCAAACAGTCAGACTACAAACAGTTTTGCTCAAAGATCCAACAAAGATTCAGCACTATGGTCATCTATTTTACACACTCAAACTTACATACCGTTATAGCCCTTAGAGCACTTTCTTTTCCTCTCTTTTTTACAATAGCAATTACACATTTTGGTTTTATTACACTTGTAGTTCTTATTTACTTTTTACACTAGAGACACAATATGATATTTATAAATATGATTCTTATTTATTTCACTAATGAGGATAGTCTCAAGTTGTCTCCACTTGCCTATGAAGACCTCAAAATCATCTTTTTTATAGCTGAGTAATATTCCATTGTATAAAAATGCCACATCTTTTTCATACACTCTGCAGTTGATGGGAATCTTGGTTGTTTCCAGGATTTAGCTATCATAAATTGTGCAGCTACGAACATGGGTGCACATATATCACTGTGATATGAACTTTTCAGTTCTTTGGGGAAAATACCCAGGAGGGGGATAGCCGCATTGAATGGAACTTCCAATCCTAGTCTTCTGAGAATTCTCCATATGGATTTCCATAATGGTTGCACCAGTCTACATTCCCACCAGCAGTGGAGCAGGGTTCCTTTTTCCCTGCAGCCGCGCCAACATTTATTATCAGTTGATTTCTTGATGGAAGCTATTCTTTCCGGAGTAAAGTGGAATCTCAATGCTGTTTTAATTTGCATTTCTCAAATGACCAGTGATGGTGAACAGTTCTTCATGTATCTATTTGCCGTTTGTATATCTTTCTCTGAGAACTGTGTGTTCATCTCAGATGCCCATTTTTGGAGAGGGTCTTTGAATTTGGGGGGATTGATGTTTTTCAATTCTTTATATATTCTGGACACAAGTCCTTTGTTTGAGGGGTTGCTCATTAAAATTTTTTCCCACTCTGTTGGTTTTCTTTTCACTCTGTTGGTGATTTCCTTTGAAGTGCAGAAACTTGTCAATAATGTGAGATCCCATTTGTTGATTCTTTGAAGTGTTCCCCATGCAGTTTGTGTTTGGTTCATGAATTCTCTGCCTACCCCTATGTCTCCAAGACTTCTACCTACCTTGTCTTCCAGTAGATTTAGTGTTTCTGTTTTAATATTGAGGTCTTTGATCCATTTAGACTTTAGTTTTGTGCATGGTCATATGTACGGATCTAGTTTCAGTCTTTGGCATGTAGAGAGCCAATTTTTCCAACACCATTTATTAAAGAGATTATCTTTCTTCCAGTGGACATATTTAGCCCCTTTGTCAAATATCAGGTGGCTGAGTGTCTTTGTAGTGGTGCTTGCATCTTCTAATCTGTTCCATTGATCCTCAGGTCTATTTCTTTGCCAGTACCAAGCTGATTTTATCACTGTGGCTTTATAGTACTGTTTCAAGTCAGGAATTGAGATGCCTCCTACCTTACTTTTGTTGCCTAGAATTGTCTTTGCTATTCTAGGTTTCTTCTGTTTCCAAATGAATTTTAGGAGTGTTTTCTCTAGATCTGTAAGGCATGTCGATGGTATTTTGATTGGCATTGCATTAAATCTGTATAACAGTTTTGGGAGTATAGCCATTTTCACATTGTTGGTTCTTCCTAACCAAGAGCAAGGAATGTCCTTCCATTTTCTAATATCCTCTTCAATCTCCTTTTTCAGTGTAGTATAATTTTCAGCATATGGTTCTTTTACGTTTTTAGTTAGGTTGATTCTTAAGGATTTCATTTTTTTAGATGTCATTGTAAAGGGCGATATTTCCATAATTTCTCTCTCAGTGAGATTTTTGTTTGTGTACAGGTATGCTATTGATTTTTGAGCATTAACTTTGTATCCAGCTATGCTGCTGAATTTGTTTATTACCTCTAGTAATGTTTTAATGGAATTTTTGGGGTCTTCTATGTAGAGTGTCATGTCATCTGCAAATAGTGATAATTTAACTTTTTCCTTTCCTATCTTTACTCCTTTTATTTCTCTCTCTTGTCTGATTGTCCTGGCTAGTGTTTCCAGAACTATGTTGGAAAGGAGTGGTGAGAGTGGACATCCTTGTCTTGTTCCTGATTTTAATGTGAAAGACTTCAGTTTTTGTCCATTTAGTGTATAATGTTTGCTGTTGATTTGTCATAGATGGCCTTTATAAGGTTGAGGTAGATGCCATGTATTCCGAGTTTCTGAAGGGTTTTTATCATGAACATGTGTTGGACTTTTTTGAAAGCTTTTTCTGCATCTATTGAGATGACCATGTGGTTTTTGTTTTTAGCTCTGTTGATGTGGTGTATCACATTTATTGATTTGCGTATGTTAAACCATCCTTGCATTCCTGGAATGAACCCCATTTGGCTATCACAAATTGCCATTTGGTCATGATGTATAATCATCTTGATGATTGTTGCATTCTATTTGCCAGTATTTTGTTGAGAATCTTTGCATCAATGTTCATTAGTGAGATTGGCCTATATTTCTGTTTTTTGGTTGCATCTTTCTCTGGTTTTGGTATCAGAGTAATACTTGCCTCCAGGAATGATTTAGGGAGGATTTCTTTTTTCTCAATTTCATTGAAGAGTTTAAGGAGTACTGGCATCAAATCTTATCTAAATTTCTAGTAGAATTCAGCTGTCAATCCATCAGGACCTGGAGTTTTCTTTGTTGGTAAGTTTTTAATTACATTTTCAATTTCAATAGCTGATATTGGGTTGTTCAAAATTGCTATATCTTTTTGGTTGAGCTTTGTTAGTTCATATGTTTCTAGAAATCTGTCCATTTCCTCTGTGTTTTCCACTCTATGTTAGTAGAGATTTTCAAAGTAGGTATTCATGATCTTTTGAATTTCCATGGGATCTGTAGTAATTTCTCCCTTTTCAGTTCTTATTGCATGAATTTGGGTTTTTAAGAGTTCCTTTTTGTCTACATCCTTGCTAGAGTTTGTTATTTTTCTTTTTTTGTCTTTCTTTCTTTCTTTTTCTCTTTCTTTCTTTCTTTCTTTCTTTCTTTTCTCTTCTTTCTTTTCTTTCTTTCTTTCTTTCTTTCTTTCTTTCTTTCTTTCTTTCTTTCTGTCTTGATAGTAGCCATTCTTACTGACATGATTTGGTATCTCATTGCAGTTTTGATTTGCTGATTATATGCCTCAGTTTCCTAGTCTGTTAGATAAGGATAATAGTGGAACCTACAATATGGGGAGTTTTAAAGATCAATTGAATTACTACAGTATAAGTAAAACATTTTACTTGTAAATATTGGTTATTAGTATTAGTCCCCTTTAAGAGAATCTGTAGTTTAAGAGTGATGTTTCTTGTCTAGAGGATTCAATATCCTATGTAAAGTTGAGGTTGGCAAATCTCAAAGTGATTTACTTCTCTTCTTTCAAAAATGATAGAAAATAAGCTTTGGTTTTTGCTTTATAAATTTACTTGAGTTTTTCATAACATCACAGTTAACCACTTGATAATTCATTTTTTTCCTAGGCCCATGGCCAATAAGCCAGTAACCAAATAAAATAGATTTATTTATTTATGTATTTATTGAGAATCTTTCTAAGTAGTTCAGACTGGCCTTGAACTCACTATATAGCCCAGCTGACCTGAGACTGGTAGGAATCTTTCTGCATTAGCTCAGAATGCTGATTGTGCCAAAATTTTTCAATTAAAATAGATCTATTTAGATCTCTAATAAGAAGTCTCTTACAATATGTGCTAGGTTTTTCCTTGCAATAGATTTTTAAGAATGAACATGCACACACACATGATACAGCTCTGATAACAAATGAGAAGTCCAAGGATCATTTTAGCTCTTGGCATGATTCCATGGATCATTTTTGCTCATTTTAGCTCTTGGCATGGATGGATCCTGGACTCAGATACTGACATTGAAACTCTTTCTTTTTTTACTCTCTGTAGGCTTCTAGACAAAATGTCTGTCCTCTGTTTCAGTTTTACATTCCTCAGTTTAATAAGGTCCAGAAACCAAACCAAACCAAACCAAACAAAACCAAAAAGTCTTTCATTTTATTATGTGTTTATTGGACCAAGGAAAGAAGGGCTTCACTGACTCTGCATTTGTGAGATGTTCCAGACCATGCTCAGTCACTTTATCTAGAGTAATTAGGTTCTATTAATAGTCAGATCCAGGCCTCATGCTACTTCTGTGGCCAGGAGCTGAATTTCTAACCAGAAGATGTCAAATGAGGATTTCTGGGTAGCCTAGGTGGGATCGACTATAATTCTTCATATTTATTCACTCAAGCATTTCCAAATGTAGGCTGGGAATATTTTATTCCCTATAGTTGATTATAGAAACATTATTTTTTTTACTTTTCCTGATTAGAAGATACAGGTGCAACTATAAACACCCTCAGCCACCTTGTTTTTTAATATTTTCAATTTTTTAAAATTTATTTAAAGAGAAACAAAAGCATGTAAAGGGTAGATATAATACAGAATTCCAAAAAAAGATAAACAATAAGAAATCACTAGTTAATAAATTACATATTGTCCTCTTAGAAATAGTTGTTCAAGTTACAAAATTAAAGCATACAAAGTAGATAGTCAAACAGTGAGAGAGGAAACAGCTATGCATGCATGAATCTCTACATGTATTTCTATCCTTTCTGTATTAGAGGGAAAACAAAACTTAGCAAGACAAAACAAAACAAATTCCTATAAAAACATGAAACCAAAAAGTTGTATAAAATCACATTACAAGGTGATCTACAATGATTGCTGTGTTTTTCTTATTATCTTCAATAGAATGTCTATATCATTAGGCATAATTGAATATAGCAGTATAATTGAGTATAGCAGTAAATAACAATATTAGTAAAATAAAACATTGTAAACAGTATAAAACTTCAAAGGCAGGTAATAATCAAACCATAGTGGATATTCTAGTGGATCTTGTCATCTTAAGTGCAGTTGCCTGTACTCTCAGACTTGATACTATCAATCATAACAGCTTTGAATAAAATATATCAATACAAAACAGCAATCCAGCAAACCAGATTCGATTACAATCAGTCATGGTAAAACAGTGTAGGTTTTATAGAGCTTTAGATTAAGTTAATAGGAAATTAAAGATGATTACCGTACTATATTCTGTTATTTTCAGGATTACTGTCTGTGCTCTCAAATCTAGTACAGGTAGAATGAATGGAACAGAATATAATACATCTAAGCAGAGTAGTGTGAGTAATGAGGGTTTTAAATCCTGGTTCATTATTAACAATATAGCATATCAAGGCCATCTATGTTAGAGTTTCTAGTTATCCTTCTCTGCCTCATTTCTGCTATGCTATTTTTCTGCCCTTGTTTGTCTAGTTTTCTCCTTCATTCTACTGCCTGCCCCACTCATTGAGGTCTTTCTGCCATTGTTCCTAATATCCTGGTATTTTTTTCTCTCTCTCTCTAGAATGTCCTTCAGTATTCTCTGTAGGGTTGGGGTGGTGATCACAAACTCACCCAGTTCCTCTTTGTCATGGAAGCATCTTGTTTCTCCATTAATTTCTAATGACAGTTTTGCAGGGTACATCAATCTGGGCTGGAGGTTATTTTCTTTCAGGGCTTGGAATACTTCACTCCAAGCTCTTCTTGATTTGATGGTCTGTGTCGAGAAGTCAGCCATGATACTTATTTGCTTGCCTTTATAGGTAATCTGTTTCTTTTCTCTGATGGCTTTTAATATTCTGTTTTTATATTAAATTTCTGGTATCTTCATTATATGTCTGGGTGTAGATCTGTTTTGGTTGTAGGTGGCTGGAGTTCTGTATGCCTCACACAACCAAATGACATTTTCTTTTCCCATGCTTGGGAAGTTTTCCTTAATTATTTCCATGAATAGCCTTTGTAATTTGCCTGTATGTATTCCTGCTTCTTCATTCACATTTCTTATTCTTACATTGTAGATTCTCTTGTCGTCTTCTAGCCTTTGTATTGTTACTGCCTGTTTCCTTGTTATTTTAAAGAGATCTTTCCTTTCATGATCACACATTGCAAACTTGTCTTCAAGTTTTGATAGTCTATCCTTAGTTTCTTTTAAGGAGTTTTGCCAGCTTTCAATGGAGTTTTTAATTTCCTGGTAGTCTTTTTGAATCTGCTTCATGTATTCTATATTTTCTTTTCATTCTTTATCAAATCTTTCTCTCCTTTTTTTGTGTTCCTCCCTTCTTCCATCTGTATCATCCTGAGAGATGCTTCCTGAGAGCATTTCTTTTATTACTCTACTCATATCCTGCTTTACCTGATTTAATATTTCAGTTTTGAACTTGTCTACAAGGTCCTGAAGATATCTCTTAATGTCCATTGAAGCCATGTCAGATGTGTCTTTGCCTCCCTCAGGCTCCCTTGTTTTTCTTTCTCCTGGATCAGGGCTCTCAGAGTTCTGGGTTGGGGGCCTCCTCCTGCCTCTCCTGTCATGGCCCTGGCTTCCTTCACACAGGTTACAGTGCAGGTACCAGCCCCTTTCCCTGTTGGCCATGTTTCCGCCAAAGCACACTGGCGAGGGACCTCTGCCCTCTCCTGCCTGCTCTTGTCACTGAGGTGTAAGCAGCAGCTGTGTATGAGTGCCCCTCCCCACCGGATCAGCCAAACTTCAGGTGCCTTCACCCGGTTAGTGCATGCTAGGTGCAAGGAATCAATTTGGGACAGCTCATTGGGTCCCAGCCAGGGGAGTGGCCCAGTCCAAGCAAATGCCAAAAATCTGCTCTAGGGAGGGAGCAGCCAGCTGAAGTCACTGTCACTCCCAGTTCAGGCTCCTCCTGCCTGATTCCAACATCTTGCCCATTTGGTCGCACCCTTCCCATGGGGGGGGGGTGTCTCATCCGCAGCACTGACCCCGGATTAATGAAGGTCCATTGTCTGGCTCCGCTTTCTGTTGGGCTCACCAACCCTGGACTTCAGTGCTGCTGTGCTTCCTGTGAGTGGCGGCACGACCGAGTTTTGGTGGCTCTGTCTGCCTGCACGGATTCAAGCTGGTGCAAACTTGGCGGGTTGCTGTGAAAATGCTGTATCCCGTAATGTTTAGTTGTTTCAATTGTAGTCACAAAATATTTGATGAGTTTTTTTACATTTTAATTTCTTCCTGTGTCAAGAGGATCCATCTCCCTCTGTCTGGGTCTCTCCAAGGTGTTTTATTCTGGCAAATGAGTTGTTTTTCCCGGGAGGCTTTGTATTTTGTTGCTTACTGATTGACCATCCTGTCTTCTTCCTCCCACCTTATCTTTGACAAAGGGCCCAAACAGTCACTGGAAGAAAGATAGCCTCTTTAATAAATGGTTCTGGAAAACTGGCTTTCCACATGCCCAAGGCTAATAGTAGGACCATGTCTATCACCATCCACTAAACTAAACTCAAAATGGATCAAAGATCTAAATATTAAAACAGACACATTAAATCTTTTGGAAGACAAAGCAGGTAGAAATCTTGAAGACACATGGGTAGGCACAGAGTTCATGAATAAAAATCAAAGTTCATGGGAAATACTTCCCTGAATCAACAACTGTGATCTCCAACACAGTGAAAAGAAAATGCACAAATTGGCAAAATATCTTAGCCAACTGTCCCCCAAACAAAGGACTTCTATCTACAACATAGAAAGATTTAAAAAAAATCAAGCCCTCAAAATTCAAAGATCCAATCTAAAAATGGGTATCTGAGATGAATACACGCTTCTTACATAAAGAAATACAAGTGGCAAATAAATACATGAAAAAATGTTCAGTATCATTGGTCATTAGAGAAGTGCAAATTAAAATAATGCTGAGATTCTATCTCACTCCAGAAAGAATGGTCAAGATTAAGAAATCCATCAATAACAAGTGCTAGAGGGAATGTGAGGAGAAATGAACTGTTCTCCACTGTTGGTAGGAGTGTAAACTAGTGCAACCACATGGAAATCAGTGTGGAGTTTCCTCAAAAAGCTAGTATTAGAGGTTCTATTCAACTTCTGGGCATTTTCTCAGAAGAATTAAAAACTGTACCAGTGATATATGTGCACCCATGTTTATAGCAGCACAATTTATAATAGCCAAGTCTTGGAAACAGCCAAAATGCCCATCAACTGAAGAATGGTTAAAAAAGTGTTACCTTTAGTAGTATTCAGCTATGAAGAAAGATCACATTGAATTTTTTATAGGTAATTGGATGTGACCTGAGACCATATTCATAAGTGAAATAAATCAAACTCACATGCATAAATACCATATTGTCTCCCTAGTATAAGAAACTGAAAGAGCAAATAAGGTCCAAAATGTATAATAAATATTGTATAAGGATAAGAAACTTCCCAAAGGGGAAAAGTAACTAGATTGGGAAAGGAGGAAAGAAAGAAGGGAAAAGGAAAAAGATATAAATTTTTACATATATAAATCCAAAAGGTTTAATATATAATATATATAACATTACACACACACACACACACACACACACACAAAAGATAGCTAAGAGGACCATACTACTAACTTTATTAGTTGTTGGAAAAGAACAGTTAATATTCATTATTACACCACTTTTACGTGTCTATATCTGGTAAAGTAAGCCACCTTTTTGAAAATAACAATTTGCGATGTAACAACCATTGTTAAATTCCTATCATCTTGTTTTGAAAACCTATATTGTTACTGTTCTTGAGTTTGTTGTTTTTTATTAGTCTCTTTTGCTTTTCTCTTTTCTTTTTTCCCCTTTTAAATAAAAAAATTAAAATGGCATATCTTCATAGTCTTAATAGAAGAAAACAGGCAGACAAATAAACAAGGAGATGCACTATCTTCTGAAATATAGTGTACCTTCCATGTTGAAAGGAACACCAGATTGACATTTGAGTTGGGTCCTAGGGCTTAAATGCCTTGGAACATCTTAAGAACTGGTTTAAAAGGTTTGGAGGAATCTTTCACTTCTTTCTACTTTAGTAGCATATTCTGGGTAGGTTGCTTTCCCTAACTCTTCTGGCCACTGGAAGGATAAGAAATTAATGTTCATAGTTACGTTAATATGCTTATGCCTCAGGGATTACAGGTATCTTAACAATGCTTTCCTGTGCATTCCTTCATGTGTAATTATAAAACAGAGATTGTTCATGTTTTAATGCTAAGAAGCTAAAACTGCTTCTTCTATTATCTTTTCCTTTTAAAAATATACTATGTACTTAGGTATTGTTAGTGTTAGTAATCTTGCAGAGTTTGTAGTACACAGTTCAGATCCCCTGAAATTCTTTCCAGTTCTTTTCTTTGTTCTGGATGTCAGATAGCCTGCCTCTGATGTATTATTCACTGTATGATTTCCACAGAACAGATGCATTATTTACAGTGTTGTAGGATTTGTGAAATTCCACAGCTTTCTTGTAAATTTGTAAATTTCACAGTGGGTTAGACTACATTGCTGAATATGGTTTGCACAGACATGATTTATTGACTTCTTTATTCTCTGGATGTTATCTTGTTTCTAACTTACATAGTGGAGAAAAAATATTGATTTATGTATTAAGATAGTCTATCAATTATATTCTTCCAGAACTTATAGAATTAGTGATATTTATCTATAGGTATCGTGAACCAAATAATGTCTATGTGCAGTGCCTAGAACTGACTTGAGATCAATCTCTAGAAAAGAATGCAGGAAATTATTTGCCACAGGAGGGCAGTAGGATGATGCGTCCCAGAGCTATGAAGTCTGTAGGCCCTTTCTTTCTTATGGGAATCTTGGTTCTAGAACTTTTCAATAGTTTTTTTTTTTTTTTTTATTACTAGACTATGATGGGCTAAGATTGGCATGGAATTCTCATGCTAATTATAGTAACACTTTAATTTTCTCTAGATAGTGAAGTGCTGGTAAATATTTAATAATCTAATAGGGGAGAAAGAAGGACAGAAAGTCAAGATTTACATCACAGAAACTGTGGCTTTTTGCTTTTGTCTAGTGTAAGTGTTCCTATGCTGACTGCTTTTAAGTCATCAGCTTGACAGCACTGCATGTGGAGTTGGGAAGAGATGTGTACGGTCCCCCCAGGTAAGCCAGCTCCAGCACACCACTGTCATTAGCATTCACAATGTAAATGCAGTTTTCCCCAGATGTTTGTGTCTTAATGAACTCTTCTCTAACATCCTAAAACCAAAAAAATGCATTTCTTACAGTTTTTTTTTTTTTTTGGTTTTTCAGCAATATATCCAACACAAGGATTTAGACCCTTTAACTCTGTGACAATTAAATAAAAGTTAATGTACATATAGAAAAAAATTTATAAATTATCAGTAAATATCAACTGAATTGTCAAAGAATTTTCAGAGTCACAGTTTAAGCCTCAAATCAATTACTTATAAGATAACAATATATAATATATTAACTAGTGTTAATTTCTTATTTTTGAAATCCTCTATTGTTTCTAAACTTTTATTGTTTTGTTTTTAAAATAAAAAAAGAAACAATCTTCCAGCAGCCCAGAGTCTCCTTACATCTCCTTCTAGTCATTACTTCCTACTGTTGTAAGTTCTAATGCTATGGATTAATTTTGCCTGTTTTTTATAGTTACTACAAATGAAATAATATAGTATGTACAGTACTGTTTGGTGTCTAGCTTCTTTTGTCCTTCATATTTGAGTGATCAATAAATTTTGTTGCAGGTAGCTCAACTCAATTCTCATTGCTGTGCATAATATTCCATTGTATGAACATACTACAGTTAATCATGTACTTTATTGTGGATAGATGTTTAATAGTGTCCAATTTAAGCTATTAGTATGGGGCTACTATATTCATTTTGATGTTTGTCTTTGATGAATAAAATCACAAAGTTCTGTTTGTTGCCTGCATAGGAGCTGAACGTATTGGAAATATGATATGTGTGTATAACAGTGTTTTAGATCTTAAAAGATGTACTAATTGAAGAATCAAGCATAGGAAGATAAATGAGCCCATGGTCAGGAGTCAGGGAGAAGATGGCTTTATGTGACTGAGGAAATGTTTATTCAGCTATAAACTTTGAAAAGAAAAGACACAAATCAGGCTGCACATGGTTGAGGATGGTGCAGTTAGCTGGTGGTTATCTATGTCTGGCAACTAGTGAATGGAGTTGGTGCAGCACAACTTTGGGGAATCTAGTCAGCATTTGGGCAATTAGGCAGATGAATAATCAGAAGCAGGGAAGATGTTCATGAATTCAAATAAACATTTACTGAATATCTCATATATGCCTGCTGGTATTAGCTTTCCTGTTACTGGGCACAATGCCTAAAATTAACAACTTACAGGAGAAGAGATTTAGTTTAGCTGATGTTTTGGGGAGATTCAGTCCATATTTGACTGGCTTCAAGGCATGAACATGATCATGGAATAGTTTTGCAGTTCATGGTAGCCAGGGAGAACACAGAAAACAGTATCAGAGAGGAACAGATGAGGGGCCGTATACAGTGCCCAAGGCCACAGCTCTGTGACCCACCCAGATACACTCAGGAGCATTCTTCCCTAATCTGCTAGGAAAATCCAGTGAAGTTGACAAATCAGGATTAACAGTCATTACTCACCCCGCGTCAATGTCACACACAACTCATCTCCTTAATTAATACTTACTCCCCCCACCAAAAAAAAGCAAATGCAGAATTCCCCTTAATGTAATACAACTATCCCCTATGTGAATGAAAATACAATAAACCTTTATCCCGAGTCTCAACACTTCCCTTATTTTTAAAAGTCCGAATCTCTTTTGAGATTTAAGGTAAACTCTTAGTTGTGAATTTCTGTAAAAATTAAAAAGAAATTATATTATCTGAAGGCACAATGGCATAGTGTAAACATTTTTATTCCAAAGGGAAGGAATATATGGATGGATAAAAACTGAACCAAAACAAAACAGAAAACCAGCAAGGTAAACACTAAATCTTGTTGCTCTGTGTCCAGACAATGGTGATAAAGTATAAGTTCCAAAAAGGATGGGTGGTCCCAGCTGGAATTTTCCAGTTGCAAATCATTAGGCCTTTCTCTTGGACTGGATTCACCAATGGGCTGCCGCTTTCCTTGTTTGACATTTCACATTCTTTGCATCTCTGAAATGCATGTTTAGCTTCATTTCTGACAGCTTCATGTGATGAGTTCCTAGAGGTTACTTGTCTGGGTTTCCAGGCTTTCCTTTGACATCTTGGTGGAAGCCTCTGTGGCCTTACAACTTTTGCATTCTGCATACTAATAAAAGTAACCTCATGTGGAAGAGGCCAAGGTGTGCTGTCAGGAGAAGAAGTAAGCAGGCCCTTTGGACCATGGCTACAACAGACTATGAGTACCCAACAATGAATGCTGGTGAACCTATTCCTTAGGAGCTCTTTCTCATGCAAAGGTTCTCAGGAACTGTCTTCTTTAAGGATATTGACACTTTTGCACCCTTGAGTCTGTAATGGATGGGATCTTGGTGATTCCTGAGATGCCCTCAGTGTCTTTCTTGTCACCCTTGTACAAAAAACCGTTCTTCTTTCATTTTAATGGTACTAATTTCTTTAGCAGTGACATCTCCTTTGGCTCCAACTTTATACATGGCTCTTTCTGGGTTAGAATTTAAGCTTTTCAAATTTTTTCTTCTGCCTTTTCCACAACTTTTCACTATAAATCTGGCTAAAAGCAGCCAGTAGTTCTCATGTGATACCATGAATGTTGGGTGGCTTTGAAACTTTCTCTGCCAGATTAATCCAACAATTACAGACCTAATCTCCTGCAAAGTCTTAGATTTTGGAAAAGTATAAACAAATTTTCTGCCACAGTAGCATATAGTCCAAATGCCCGTAGAGTGTTTTTCCCAAGTGAAACCTCCTGAATCTGGATTTTACCATCTTTATGCCTATCAATAGTTCAGATTTTTGAGCTCTGACCAGAACCACCCATCAGCTTCTTCTTTGAGCATTTTAAGACTTCTCTAAACCTCTCCAAATTCTTCCAGTGAACCAGTTTTAAAGGCTTCTAAAGCACATGATCATGCGCAATCCTGGCAGTGACCCCATGTGTCCAGCCCCAATTTTCTGTATTAGTAGGCTTTCCAGTTGTTAGACATGATACCCAACATACACAGTACAGGAGGCCTGGTTTAATTTAGCTCTTGGTTTGGGGATTAAATTCATAGTCACCTAGCTTCAAGAAAGGACCATCATAGTAGAAGTGTATGGTAGAAAAAAGGGTATGGTAGAAAAAAGTTGGTTAGTAGAAGTGTGTGGTAGAAAAAAGTTGGCAGAGCAGAGGAACAGTGACAGAGAGGAACTGAAAGAAAATATATAATACCGAATGCCATTCCTCCATGACTTTCCCAGACACCCCAGGAGAGTGTTATACTAATCTGCTAGGTTTTTATTAATCCAATGAATGGACAGATCAGGGCTAACAGTCACATAGTCACTATAGTAGATGCTGGTGGTACTATAGTGATTAAAATACAGTTGTGCTCTCAAGAAACTTATACTGTAGTTACAGAGATAGGCAAGCTCAAGAGGAAAGAGTGGAGATGACACAGCCAGTTACTGATTGCCGGGATAGTTGGTTAAGTATCTTGATAAGAGCATTACAAGGTCTAGAGGGGAAAACAAAAGGACAGGTCATAAGGAAACATGAGAGGAGGGGAGGAATTGGGAAGGAATTGGGAAGAAAGAGGCATGAAAGCCTGAGCTGATTCCAGAAGAATGATTAGAGCTGGGCGTGGTGGTACAGCCTGTCATCCAAACACTCTGGGAGGCTGAAAAAAAAAGATAGGTTCAAGACCATCCTTGGCTACATAGTGAGTTGTAGGCCTTCCTTGGACATAGCAAGACTTTGTATTAAGAAAAAAAGAGAAGGGAGGAGGAAAGAAGGAAGGAAGGAAGGAAGGAAGGAAGGAAGGAAGGAAGGAAGGAAGGAAGATTACATAGAATAATTGCATCTGTGTATCTGGAATGGAATCAGTCACCTGATCCAATCAAGAAACATAGTAGCTTTTATACATAAAGAGTTTTTACTTTTTTCCCCAGAAAAAAATCATTAAGTTCTCTTAATGATTGCTGTTGAGAACCAGATCTATGCCAGTGGTTCCCAAATAGAACACCCATAACTGGAGTTGGGACATCACAAGGAGCCTGTCAGAAATGCACATTCTCATCCTCCTGCTTCCCAAATCTCTGCATCAGAAACTCTAAAGATACAACACAGAAATTTGTGCCTTGACAAACCCTGCTGGTGATTCTGATACCTGCTAATTTGAGAACAAGCATCACAGTTGTCAGAATAGTATCAGGGTCTGGAGGTGTTGTGATGGGCAGAGACACCTGAGCAAAGGCCTTGAAACTGATTTACTAGGTCTGACTAAGGGACTTTATAGAGCCTCTTGGGAGTGATGGGTAATCTCAAAGATATCTTTCTAAACTCTAAAACAGAAACTAATCTCTTCTGCAACTTCCTTGTCATTCTACTTTGTTATTCTACTTTCCCCTCATAATTCTGTATAAATGAAATCAAATAGAAGTTAAGTGTCTCAAAACTGGCTTCTTTCTGTTCATTATAATGCATTTGAGATTCATCCAAATTGTGGAGTCCCATAAGTTTGTTCTTTTTTTATTTTAAAAATGAACACCTGATGTGGTGGTGCATGCCTGTAATCCTAGGGAGGCTGAGGCAGGAGAATTGTTGCGAGTTTGAGTCAAGCCTGAGCTACAAAGTGAGCTCAAAGCCAGCCTGAACTGCATGACAAAACCCTGCCTCAAAAAGACCAAAATAAATAAAATAAAATAAAAATGATGGTACAGAATTTTAAAACAAAATAATAGGAGATTAACACTGTTTAATCTGTTGCACATTGTTGGCTTCAAAGTAGTTGTTCAGATTACAAGATATACAAGATAGATAACTATACTACTATTGAAAAAGTTTATTCTTTTTATATTACTGCCCATGCCCAATGTTCTATCATTTAGATATGCAACAATTTATTGCTTCATTCACCTATTAATTGATATAAGGGTTGATTACAGTTTTTGGCAACTATAGTTCATATATCAGACCAACTGGGGAGAGGACAAAAAACAAAAAAAACTAATTGGAAGATTCTCTTGCCTGAGAATTTTAGGCCCCAGCAGCAATACTATCTGCTCCTGTGACTGGGAAGCTGTTTTAGTGCTGCCATTCAAGGGATAGAAAATAGAAACCTACCCAGATTTCTGTCATTTTTCTGAATATTAAGGAAATCATCTCCCTTTTCTTGAGTCAGAACTAAAGTGCTTCTTCTAAATCTCTCTCTGTTAGCACTGATGTCCAGTTCTAGGTTTTGTTTAATCATTAATTTTAGGAAAAAAATATAGTGGTAAACTCTTCAGTTTGGTGGAACATTCAAACCTGGGATTCTTTCCCAATTGACCTGCTATTGGTTGCTTCAGAGAATCGTCAAATGTAGCTGTTTGGGGCATTCTGTCTAGTTTTCATAAATCTGTTTAGTTGTAGAGATATGTGGAGTATACTTACTCCTTCCTATGCAATCCAGAGCATACTTTGAGTTTTAAATACTTAGTATTGTATTTTAAAATTCTAATTCGTTTCTTTAAAACACTTTGGTGATATTTTAAAATAACTTGTTTATATTTGTAGTTTCTACTTTTGTTTCTAGCAATGATTATAAATATATATATTTTATTTTAGTATCTGAAAATTTCAGTATCTGAAATATTTGTGAATATTTATCTGCTTATTTCTTTGTGTATTTGCAGGTGAATTCTTAGCATAAAAATTTATTTCATAACTGTTACCAGTGGGAATTCTTTGAAGCTCAGAATGAGACTGGATTATCCCCAGAATAAATTTTATTTGTCTCTAACTGGTGCCTAGGGGTATTAGCAGAATGGGACCAATTTAAACTAAATTCATAACTTGAAAATTTGTAGGCAACCTGTGTAAGTAACTTCACCTGAAGTTTAACTTGTGAGTGATAAATTCTGGGCATTTGTTTCTTTTTTTCTTGGTTTCATATTCTAGCAAAGTAAAATTTCTTGCAGTTCCATGGAATATTTTTTTCAATTTGCCTGTTTACTTGAAAGATTTTTGGGTTCCTGATTCTATGAGGTAGACTAGTATAAAAACTTGAGTGGTTTATTTTTATTTTAAAAACCTTGAGTGTTTCTTAAACTTGGTCTTTTGAGCTGAGCCTGTGATCAATTTCAATAGATTTAATGATGGTATTGTATTGAGAGGTTTTAGTCCTCTTCCTTCACTCTTTTAGGTTTTAGAACCAATATTCCTTATTTTTTTGATTATATTTGCATTTATCATTTTTTTATTTTCACAGGGAGGACCTTGAGGTCTTTTGTGTTCCTAGAAATGGAATATTCCCTCCATTGATTATGTCATTGTAATTTTATTAGGTTGCAATTAGAATAAGACATATTGACTGCATATAGTAAAAAACAGAAAGTTAGGAGACCAGAATTGTGCTGCAGTATCATTATTATATTGGCAGTTGGATATGAAGACATTCTATTTTCTGTCTGAACCTTCTTATTTATTATATGACAAGGTTCATTTAGATCCTCTCCGAGTCTTTGAAACTCTTTAATTTCTTAGTCAGCTTTATTTTGGATGTAATTATCAAAGTTATTTCCAACATTATTTGTGTTATGAACACTGCCTTTTAAATAGTTCATGTTCAAGGTATTTCACCTTCTAAGCTAGTATAATCAAAGAAATGCTGACCAGTGTCTTTTTGAGTTTTATTTTCCCAAGTGGAAATGTGATCTTTAAGAATAAAATGATTTAGTGTAACTAGATAACATTATTCAGACATGAGAGACTGCAATCTTTGGAAGGACTTATCACTAGTAGTATATCCAAAAGCAATATCCCCACACTGCAAGTATACTTCACTATGAGTATTCTTCCTTGAGTTTGGCAGCAGTCATGGTGTATTAGTTGGTTCTGTTGTGTATGTTGTGTGCCTTTGTATCTGTAACACAATAGGATGGTACCATTTTTTTTCCAAACTGGAATTTTCTCTTCTATTTTTCTGCAAAAATAAACCACTGTTTAAAAAACAGCAGTTTCCTACTTGTGTAGTAAATGGCATTCCTGTGAAGTGATACACTATAGGGTATTGTGTTGACTTTATTTGAATCATAAATGTTTGCGATCCTCTGAGATAAAAGTATCTCTGCATCCCAAATCAGATGCTGAGAGATGATCCAATCAAGAAACATAGTAGCTTTTATACATAAAGAGTTTTTACTTTTTTCCCCAGAAAAAAACTTGAGTATCAGAATATATAAACATACTAAATTAATATTTCAATAGCAAGAATTTACAAATTAAAATTTTATAACCTTTTTACTTTAATACTATTACATGAGATCATTTTAATGAAACATATTGCAAACTTTAAAAATTTTAAATTAGGACTTGATTTACTAACCAAGTATAGTATTTACTGATTTTCTATTTGATGAGATATTGTGCTAAGGCATTGTATTCTCCAGATCTCTAGTTTAGAGATAAAAAACTTGAATCTTTCTAGTTTAGAGTTATAAAAAACAAACCCAGAAAACCCAAAAAGCAATAATTCGCTCAAAGAAGGAAGGTAAAATAAGATATATTGTGTATCTACTGAGTGCTGATGTTCAGAAGTGTTCCACAGACACAGTCAAACATATTCATTAAGTTTACCTGATTTTTTTCTTTTTTTTGGTGGGGGAGGTACAGGGAATTGAACTCATAACCTCACATTTGCCAAGCAGGAGCTGTGCCAGTGGGCTATATTTCCAGCTCTGAGTTTACCTGATATTTATGATATTAGTAAAATTGGTATTACTCCCATTAATACTATTATCCCATATTATAGAGAGGAAAACTTAGGTATCATGAGACTGAAGAAGTAAGTAGGAGCCAAATAACAAAGACCTT
This sequence comes from Hydrochoerus hydrochaeris, assembly GCA_004027455.1. NCBI lineage: Eukaryota > Metazoa > Chordata > Mammalia > Rodentia > Hydrochaeridae > Hydrochoerus > Hydrochoerus hydrochaeris. Next base: position 175,188 of record PVLA01002233.1, on the reverse strand, counting down.
TTTAGACATGGTGATGACTGATGATCAATTTAAGTAGGAATTATTGAGCAGATGTGTTTTAAATAGCAAGTTGTATGAACATTATATATATGACTTTAAAACACAGAAAATCAAAGGAGGTAGACAGGATGCCACCATCTCCATTGTACAGATCAGCAAATTGTGTCCCAAAGAAGTTAAATAACTTGGCTTGCAGTAAGTGGTAATGTTGAGATTTGAACTCAAGCCCATGCTTTATATCCAAAGACCACAAGGAACTTGCCTCTGGTTCAATATGTTGGGTTTAGTGGGCATTGCACCAAGAGAAAAAGTCCGAGGAGAAGCCTGTGACATCTCCCTAAAATGCTGTTAGGGCTTATGGGTTTGGGTTTGTTCTATGTGATTTGAATAGGTATCAAGTCCTGGTAGTCTTATTTTGTATATATCTTTGATATAGGTAATTCTATGATTGGGATTCATTATAAACCTTGTATTTATAAATAAATAAGGAATGAGGTGAGGCTAGGATAGCAGTTGGTAAAAGTCAAATGAACAATAAAAAGCAACTATCATCATGGTCCAGGCTAGGGAGAATGTTTGACATTTTTGTAGCTTGACAATGCTCATCTTTTGTCTATGTTCAAACATGATTAGGGAGTTGTGTGCTTTTATCTTGATCCATCACCTCAGAGCAGCCTCATTTGATGTTGAAGTTCTCTGAGATTATTTATGGTCCACAGGAGAACACCGGACTTGTTAGTGTTGAGCTGCAAGTGCCAGGGGCTGCTTTGCTCTCTTTCAAAATTTACAGCCTTTCACTAAATGTGATAGGTCTGACCTGTGTAGGTACTGACCTGAGAGGGAGCAAGAGGAGATACAGGGAGAACAGTTAGCAGGTCTTTGCATGAAACCAAAAGGAGCAAGATTTTGTTGGCTCTGTGATGTGACTGAGGGGTGCATGAATTTGAAAGCTACTTAGGAGATAGACTTAAGTGTATGGGAATTATATGTTCTCTAAGAACCACACAGTGATTGTTTGAAGTTGAGGGACAAATCATCTGAGAAAACATAAAATACTCATCAGACCATTGTTGTCCTAGGATATTGAGGAAGAGAAAAATTTTAACCAATAGTAACTCAGCTTTACTGTTTGATTACACATTCTTGGCCACTGAAAATCCCTGACTTCAAGAGTCTGAGATTTATAAAAACACTCTGTAACCCGTGAGAGCCATAGGTGATGTAGATTATTTTTTATGAGACCTTGAAAAATGCACCCCCTCAAAAAAAAATAAAAAACCCTTTTCTACAAACCCAGCTTTCTCTTTACCGACAAAATCCTGTCACAAGACCAAGGATGAGTTTTTGTTTGAGAATTTACCATGTATATAATATGACAGGGGAAAATGAGAAAAGTTTTTAATTGTGAATGTAGTGCACCATATAATCTATGACTAATGTGGTTCTGTATTGTGTGGAAGGGAAGTCATTATAGAAGAATGTGCCTGGGTAACTAGAAAGCCCATTTATCTTTTTGGGCCTTTCCAGATTTAAAATATCCCACTATCAATGAGTTATTTCAGTTTTTTTCACTTGACAGTCTCCTATACATTGCCCATTATTCCAAGTATGCAGTGAGGTATTTATTCCATAAAGAGATGGAAAGCGGAGTAGTTAACACCAAACTGGACTCAAGCTCCATATTTATGTAAAAATAAACTACAAGAGATTTCTGAAGTCTTATATTGCCATGTTTAATTTTGTCAGAAATATGATTGAAAGCCAGTGTCACCACCTTGTCAAAGATTCTCATTTTAGAAGCTATTAAAGATTTTAGTATATGAACCATGGGGATTTGGAGCTTCTAAATTAAGATATAAGACAAAATAAACAAAGCCCAAAATATTATTTTATTTTTGCTAACATCAGATAGTGAAGAACATTCTCAATTTCTGAATGCAAGTAGAATTATAATTCAGTCCCAGAATCAGGGAACCTTTCCTGCCCCAATATAGCACTCTTTTGTCTAGGAGAGAAGTAAATGAAGGTTGCAGAGATGCTCAGTACTTGGCGGTCAAACATGAAGAGAAATGTCAGGTAGAGGGCATTGCCCAGTAATTAGACTAGACGTAAGTTGTGTGTTGCATAATTTGCATGTTCTTATGTCACCATCTAACTTGAAACACAGTATTGTAAGTCAACCTGAATTTAAGTCTTAAAATCCACCTGGAGTGCTATAGTTATAACTCAGTGTATTGTAGGTGTTAAATAGTTTGTACAACTGGTAGGGAGTTTTAGTCAAATAACAGTGACAGCTTTGTCTGTGCATGCCATTTTAGACCTGTGGTGTTTTTTTTTTTTTTTTTTTTATCAAGAACTAGTGAACTTTCCTTTTTGGGGTAAGATAATTGGTCTGTGTAGATATTATCTTTCAGAATTCAATTGAAACTATATCTCTTCAGCTTAGCTTCTTTGGGTATCACTCTTTTTTTCTTTCCCTACCTCCTCTCCAACTTCATACTCTACCATGTGCCTTCATAACTAGGTTATTTCTCCTTTGCAGCATTTTTTAGATGCATTAATTAGGTAATGAATTATTTCATCTCTAAACTCTAAATTCTTTGAGGGCTGTATCAATATTTGATATTTATTCTGTTTGATGTTTCTCCAGCACCACCAACACAATTTGTACTTTTAGGAGTTCAACAAAAATATTTGTTTGGTCTTATCTTTGACAGAGTAGTATTTAGCATACTATTTTAGATCAGATTCTCTGAAAACTGATTCTAAGAGGTGAGTTGCAAACAGAAAATTTATTTCAGAATGTTTTGTAGTGATGCTTCTGTCAGAAATGGAGAACACAGAATTGAGTAGAAGTAACTGGTCTGAAATGCAGTTGCCATTGAGGCCTGTCAAACTTATTTTAAGGGAAATTCAAGCCCAGGGAAGTTCATTCAGAGTTATTACCAAGTAAAATAAGGGGTGGGGTCTTTTGAAAACTCAGGAAAACCAGCATTTAAGAGGAGTAATGACCCTGGGTGAGGCAGTTTTCTGCAGTCAGAGGAAGTTTGCAATTAGGATTGTAGTTGTGCACTGAGAGAAACCAATTTTCAGAGGATGGAGGATGGGGATATCAACTAGGGAAGGCATCTGTGTTACAGCCTCAGTACCTGCTACATATAATTACCCTTTTCCAGATGAATTAGACTGCTGTGAAGTTAATCAGCTTCATAAACTGAAACCAAGATTTTCAGATTCTTAGTCTTCCCACTTTTAGTGACTCAAAGATATGATTTACCCATTAAATATGTTCATTTATGTTGATCACCTAATGTGTCCTTAAATCATCACGAAAACAGGGTATTTAGGATACCAAATTTGAAACCTAGCTCTGCTCATCACTAAACCACCAATATATACTAAAAAAGCTAACAAAATTCCTTACCATAGGTAGCAGCTAAGGCCAAGGTTGGAGAGTACCACATAGCATTTAAACAACATTTGCTAGGTTCTGGGCACTATGCTAAGTCTTCTGCATAAATAAATTATTCTCCTCAACAACTCCACGTGTTAGGCATTTTCTTATTTTTATAATGAAAGAAATTCACAGATATTTAAATAATGTTTCTGATGTAACATAGCAAGAAAATAGCAGAACCTGAGTTTGGACTAAAGAGAGTCTGGCTCCATTTGGAAAAAAAAAACAAACCAAAAAAAAAAACCCAAAAAAAACCATATCTTTCTTTCTGATTTATTATATACTTACCTTTATCAAGAACTGTCCTAAGCACTATGGTTACCTCCTGTTAGTTTCACTGTAATTCATTGGAGGGGTTTTGAATATTATGCCCATTTTAGGAAGAAATTGATGCCCAGGAGATTTATAGCTTGCCCCCATTTACCCAGCTAACAAATGATAAAACTAGGATTTAAATCCAGATCTTATAATGCAGCCTGTATTTTTAGCTCTTGTCTTGAGAGTTCTAGTTTATACATTTTAAAAAAGGGAACATAAAATCCTCATGACAACTTGCTTAAAATTTTTTAAGGCAAAATGAAATAGTAGTTTGGTTATGTGCAGGCTGAGGCTCTGATGTGATACACTTGTTTATACTTAATATAGCCTGATATTCTGTAAGAAAAAAAATTCACAAGGAGGAAATAGATGTTGATTGACCTTTTAATAACTTCATATATATCATCTGCATTAAGAAATAACAGGCATTTATTCTGCCTATGTGAAAACATTAAATGTCTCCCTAATGAACATGAGTTTTTCTTGTTACAGTGGGGTTCCATTTTCAGTTGGGATAGTTTCTACTGTTTTTTCTGTTTTGCTTTTTTCTTTTTCTAAATAAAAAAAAAAAGAAAAGAAAGAAAGGGAAGGGATATATTCCACATTGCAAAATAAAACTTTTCTCAGGATTTTGCTAATAGGGCCACAGAGGCATTGAGTTTTGAGTCTTGCACTATGAGCTTTATAAGACTGGACTTGAACAAACTCAGCTGTTCACTGATTTTGAAAAAAAGAAATGAACCTAAGCATCAAAACAAATTCCTCTCAAGATTCTGATCAGACATCCTGTAAATATTTTAATTTTCTTCTGAACTTCAGAATATCAGATCTGAATATGGAATAAAGAAAATTGTGCTCTGCTGTAATCTTCTCTTAGAAAGGGACAAGGAAGATAGATTTTGTTTCTCTTGAGCCGTGAGACCAGCTAAACACCTTAGCTGATGTTTTGGGCAAGAATGATCAAGTCATTGTTTGTGTGCAGAAAGGGAAGCTGACAAGTTTGTTTACTGGGCTTGGCATGATTCAGTTTAGGGAATGACTTTTATGCTGCCATCAAATAGCAATGATTTTAGATTTGTAACAGGTATCACAACATAATGATATGGAATGAGCCCGAATTATATCATGGAATAGCAATAAAGATCTACCTGAAAGAAGAGATGCTTTCATCTGCTTTCCTGTTATTCAGGGAACTTAATTATGGGCATTTAAGGATGATGATGTCCCTATGATAGATCAGATTTTCTGATTTCCTCTAAGTGAAAGATCAGGCAACCTGGACTGCTGTGGTCACAGAGGACTTGAATGGTGACACCTGTTTCCTGGACAGACCTCAGCTGTCACATGCATGATCAATGCTGATGGTTATCTTCCTGGAAGTCCAAGCAAGGGTAAGGCAGTGAAGTTTACATGGGTCAGAATGAATCTGCTGGCATTAAGATAGAGTAGCTATTGTGTAAATGAGGCTACTCCAGTGCTCTGTTTTTATCTACTCAGAGGTTTGCTGACATGTATGTTTGGAGAATAATGCCATGTGTTTCATACCAGGTCTTTTGTTCAGTGCTTGGTTTCACACATGCTTTGCCCATTTTAAAGAAGCAAGCAAATCAACAAAAACAAACCATGGTTAATGGAGTTTAAAATACTGTATATGATATTTTTATGGTTGGAATGTTTGTGTCCTTCTGAGGTGAGCATGACAGAAGCCATCTTATGCTTCTGTATGATTTCAAACTTATTTTGTGGATCTAAACTAGCTTGTGTCCATGTGATAACCATACATCCTGTATGCCAAACTTACCTTGTGATACCTTCTTGAGAAACTTAAAAAAATGTTGTCTAAAAAAATACATTTTTATAGTAAAGAAAAACATGTTTTACCACCATAGTAGTAACATGTTTGTACACCACTGCAAGATCAGCACGTGTTGTTTGTACCACATTCTCCATGGCATTCTCTCTGGCTGCACTTATTCTTGTGGACTTCATTCCAAGTGCTGCTCTTTGTAAAGCTGCCACTGGAGCCCACATCTGTCTGTTAGCACCGCTCTGCCCATCCAGAAAGGCCGCTTTGGTTCCCTGGGTGAACAGGTCTCTGGACCTCCCTGGGAGTTACAGTGCTGCCTGATGGGCACCTGTCTTTGCACAGCCTGTTGGCTGGGTGGAAGAAAGATCCTAGATTGTCAGCACCCTCCACCCCAACCAGCTTTGAGCTTATGCATGGATGAGTTTCCTTTTGTCTTGCTCTGAATGTGGTAAATGCTGAATTTACCACTGCTTTTGGGAAATTGCTTAGCTGTTTGGATCTTTGGCAGATGTGTCTACTCCCTTGCCTTCCTTGGAGCCCCAGGGTGGCCTAACTCAGACCCCTTTGGCATTCGAGAGTGGAATTCATATCCATTTGCAACATTCAAAACTTAATTTATGGAAACACTAACCCCAAGATGATAGCATGACCTTTGGTAGGTGATTAGGATTAAAGCTCTTATAAAAGAGGCTTAAGAGAAACTCCTCACAAGTTCTTCCATGTGAAGACACAGTGAGATGGTGCCAGCTATAAACCAAAAAGCAGACCTTAGTGAGATTTGGAGTGCCTCGTCCTTGGACCACTCAACCTCTAGTATTGGGAAAAGTAAATTTCCCTTGCTTATAAGCCATCTATTGTCTGGGATTTTGTTATAGCAATCCAAGATAGATCTGTATTCCCTTTTAGGATCAGCCTTGCACATGAGGGTATTAGCGATCTCAGTAAGTTCTGCATTACATACATCAGCTATCTCTGTTTAATTGTATTTTTTGTTTGTTTTTTGAGACAAGGAGTTCAGACTGGCTTTGAACTGATTATACAGCCTAGGCTGCTCTTGAACTCATGGGAATTCTGCCTCAGGCTCCAAAGTGCTGAGATTATAGGTGCACACCACCACGTCTGGCCAACTAAAAAATTTACATACTTATTTGACTCTAGAAATTTTTTAGCTTACTGTTTTGTGGCGCTAACATGTTAAATATACAGTTTTCACATTACAATTGAAATTTTGTCTTACTAGCTGGCAGTGTAAGACTAGAGGTGATTTCTTTGTACAAGAATTTCTTTGTACACTTACAAAGAACAGTGTTCGTTCCACAGATCTTGAACTCTGACTCTTTCCACAAGCTCAAATATGGTCACTATTTTGGCAGAAGCATTGCCTACTTTGAGCTTATTAGAGGTTCACTTAGCTGGAAACAGTGTTCCCAAGGCTAGGAACCTCTAGATCAGATGGTTTTTGTATTCTTTTTGTTATGTTGAAGAAAGGAAAGCTGCATGGCTGAAAGTGATTGAGAACTGACACTAGGAATCGGTTTGTGTTGGATGATTAGGTGCTGTAAGGGACACCAAAATGACATAAAAAGCATGATGTTCAGGACAGTATATTGACTGGAATTTTTGTCATGAGTTTTGTTGACATGATGGTTGATTTTTGCTGTTAATTTGACTGTATTTCAGCATGCTTAGATCGCTGTGTGGCCTTGATTATTTTCAGTGTAAGTGTTGTTGAACCTATCCTTGTACTGAAAGGGAAACCTCTCTGGTTTGGCATTTGATTAGAATGATTGAGCAGCCCCAAGCTGTGTCTGTGAGATGTTTCCAGAGGAGGTTGGTGTGTGAATTCAAGTACTGAGTAGGGAAGGTCTCTCCTCAAAGTAGACAGGCACTGTTCATTCAGCTAGGGGCCCAGAGGGACAGAGTGACAAATAAAGTGCTTCTCTTTCTTTTCTAGAATCAATACATCCTTCTCTTGTCCTTAGTTTCTCTAGTCCTTGGATTCCAGAACTTATACCAGTTGTCTCTGACTCAGAGTTACATCTTTGGCTTCTTTGTTTCTGAGACTTTGAACTGGACTAAGTCATATTATTTGCTCTGCAATTTTTCTAGCTGTTTCTTATTGTCCCCACTCTACTATGGGGCATCTCAGTGACAATAATCCTCTAGTCAGCTCCCCTAATCAGTTCTTACATTTTGCTTTTCAGGTTATGTATTACTTATTCAAAATGCTTGAAACCTGGGTGTATTTGGATATTTTCAAATTTTTGAATATTTTCATACACATAATAAGATATTGGAGCTGATACCTAAGTCTGAACACAAAATTCATTCATCTTTCACATACACCTTATCTTATAAAATGAAAGTGCCTTTGTATAACATCTTTAGTGTATTTGCATTTTGACCATGACATCCTATGAGGTAAGGTATGAAATTTTCCACTTGTGTCAGCTATCCGTAAGTCTTAGATTTCCGAGTATTTTAGATTTGGAGTTTTGGGGTTGGGTATGCTTAAACTCAATATTCCCTTGGGTCTGCATCTCTGGAGAGCAGTGGTTAAAACACTGGTCAGGTCCTTTGAAGCTTCAGTAATTTAAGAAAACACAGACCTTCTGACTCTCTGTGATACAGGAGACCTTGTACAAGAATCTATGTCATCAGCAATAGATATTTTAAATCTGCCTTAAAGGTTACTGCATATCGTCTTTTAAGTTTTACATAGTTTTGAAGATAGTGTTTAGTCCAGAATTTTACTGTACTATCATATAACTAGTGTAAGGGGCCTTGCTGTACACTACCTATATTAATCTAGAAGTTTTACTTTTATGTAATAAAGGTTCAGTTCAGCCTGCCTTCAGCCTGAATAAAGAATTTAGTGAATTCCATTCAGGGAAATTCAAGAATACTAGTTCATGTACAGCTAAATTCAGAGGCACAAACAATTCTATTAGTCTTTAGAGTTGATCATTGTGTTTGTATGTGTTTGTCTTTGTACCTCTCTCTTCCTTTTCCCTGTCTCTCTATTTAGATTTTTCTTTCTCTGAGCTGGTTTTCATCTCAGTGTATCCTTCTCTATAAGATTAAAAAAGTCACTTCTGGAAATTCCAGTTTTACTTTTTTGCTTTATGACAAAAAATTTAAGAATGCTTTTTGTTCCCCAACTTTTTAACAAAAGTCTTGAATAAGATTTCTTCTTAGTTTGTGATGCTCTAACAAAATGCCCAAAAATGGATAATTTATAAAGAACAGAAATTTATCTCTCATAGTTCTGGCTGGAAAGTCTTGGATCAAAGCAATGGAAAGTGTAGTGGCTGGTGAAGGACTGATGGATGTTCTAGGAGGGCATCTTATCTCTGCCCTACATAGGGCACAAGTGCTGTGTTTTCATATAGTGAAAGAGAGAAAGTAAAAGGGGCCATAAGCTACTTCCCTCCACCCCTAATCCAACATTAATGTAAGTCTTGGCTCTTGTGATTTAATTGCCAAAAGGTCCCACCACTACAATGGGATATTAAGAGTCAATATAATAGTTTCCTTGGGTCAGTGAGTTGGTTGGGCCATTGTTGACCTCATCACCATAACCCAGATTGTGGAAACGCTGATTGGCTAGACAGAGTCAGGCACATTCTTACTTCCCATCCTGGAGATGGAGGATAAGTGGAGGGAGTTCTTCCTTAAAGGAAAACGGAGGTGCTATGAACTGAAAAAAAGAATATTGCTCTGGAAAGAGAACAACAACAATAACAATAAAACTCATGTCTACTATAAATAGTGAAAATACTGTAATCACAAAATGACCAGAGTGGAAACAGCATAAAAGATAAAAGGTGTCTTTAAAAACATTTAACTTGTGTCTTTCATTGTTCGGTCTTTATTTTTTCTTCCTTCCTCCATACTACAACTCATGGTTTGCTCCTCTCTTCCCTAGCTTATGACTTAGGACTCTGACTCCTCTGCAATGCATCATTTGATCTTCTTTCATCTCTGACTTCCATGTTGGCTTGAGCAATGGGCGTTACCAGTAGGAGCCTGCTGGATAGAAGGAAAAGATCAAGAGTATTTCTTGTCTTTAGCAACTTTCGTACCTGAGCTTCAGGTCATCAGGGAGTACAGTTTGCCCAGCTGAGCCCTGCATGGGAATCCCTCTTGAGAACCAGTGACAATCTTCCTTTTGTCCCTGCAACCTGGAAAGATGGTTATGATATTCTGACTTCTTTTCATTGCTAATCGTGGGGTAATTCCTCATTCCCTTTTGATTTCCATAACCCAATCTTTACCTCTGTAAATAACCTTGTTCTTGAACCCTCTTTAGAATTTCATCTATATATATTTTATTTCTTCTGAAGTAGGTGATCTTAATATAAAAACATAAATTGGGTGAAAACCTTTGAGATTAGTTTCCTCTCTCTTTCAGTATTAGTAGATGTAAATATCTGGAGCAATGTGAATGTTGTTTATTAACCGAGAAAACAGGGAGAAAACCCTTTTGGGAGAGGCTAGGGGAGTAAATATTGTTGTAATGGTCTTATTCATAAATAAGGAGGAGAAGAAAGAAGGCCGTGTAAGCAGGCGTTTCAGAATGATGGGAGGCCACACGCTACTCCATCCTGCAACATCTATCCCAAATGACAGATGCTGAGTAAAAAGTTGAGATAATTACTTTTCTAATCCTACTGAAACCTTCATCAAAGTCATTTGTTCATGGTTCCTTTTTGTTACTGCTCTCTATCCCCATGTTATAAGACTGTCTGCTTTTAAAGGAGGTAGGAAGAAGAGGGGCTGAAAATATTGCAGGGTAGAGTTGTAGGTGGCATCCCAGGAAAGGAAAAGCAGAAAGGAAGGTTGAATGCTGGGGTCTGTGGAAAACAGTAAAATGGCATATATAAGGGGTCCACTAAGGAGAGAAAAAGTAGGCTCGAGCCCATAATTGGCAGCATTTCCCTATGAGCTCTTGTGAACATGTGATTTGGTTTCAGTAGTAGATTTATGATCCGTGGCTAGATGTATGAGCCAGCTACGAATATGTGAGTCCACCTGACTGTGCTCATTCAACATACTGGGGTCCTTTGGACTCTTCTCTTTAATCCATACCCATGGCAAGAGCACTAGTTAGAGGTGAGTTATGACTGCAGCCTTAGGAGGGCAGTGCTTTGTGAGGCAAGGTATGGAATGTGATGGAAAGAAACCCTAGCTAGGAGTATATACATTGGATCATCTTTTTCAATTTTTAATTTTTGACTTATTTAGTTTTTGACTTGAGGGAGGCTTATATACATATACACATATTATATACATACATATACATATTACACATTACACATTACACATACACATTATACATACATATACATATTACACATTACACATACACATTATACATACATATACATATTACACATAATACACACATAATTTTTTCCACAGCAATGTATGAAGTGTATGACCAAAGCGTGAATAAGTCTCTAGGGGAACTTGCCTTTGCTCAGGATGCATAGGAGTACTCACTATGGGTTAACAGAAAAGAAAGATCAAGAAAAGGATAAAGCTTTCAGACAGAAGATGGAACAATCATGTAGCAAGATACCAAGGGAAAAATCGCCATACAAACAATTGTGACCAGTTAGGCATGGCTGGTGTGTTGATCTGAAGCTGAACTATGAAGAACTGTACAAACCACACTAAGCCATCTGGAAGAACAACAAATTTTCAAACCCTGCATATTAGGATGGAGTCCTCTGAGACAAACACTGAGAACAAGATAACATGATCAGTTATATTTGGGAAATTAGTTCCCATGGCATCTTCAGGATTCATAATGTGATTAGCTCATTAAAATCTCTTAGAAATATTCTAAAAAAATGACCTATTTAATCTTGTTTTATCCAATTTTTTCTACTCTTATTTAACCATAAAACTATTTCAAAAAAGAAAACAAAGCCATTTGTAACACGTCTTGGAATTAACATCCACAAAGCTCATTTTGGGTAAAGAGTGAAGGGAGATTCTGATAAAGGAGTACCATGGATAAAACTGTGTTTTAGATTGTTAATTCTAATGGTAAGTGTGGACAGAAAGATTAGAAGAGTGAAATGAAAGCAGGAGGACTAATAGAAATGATTCAATGTAGTGCTAAGGATAATGTGCTATGAAAGAAATGGTGAAAAGGACCCAGTGTTAATCAACCATTCAGTACTTGATGGACTGAATAAGAAATAGCATGCTGTGAACTAAAATATATAAGAATCACTTATTAAGAGTATAATGACAACACTGATTGAGTGCATATCTTATGCCAGGTTATATTCTAAGTGTAACCAATTAACTAATAAAAAATTTTCCAAATCTCTATCAAAAGGGTGCTTTCACATTATAGAAAAGAAAAAAAACTTGAGTTATATGAAGACATAATTCTACATCAAAGCTCAAAGTTAATAGGTGTTGGAGTCAGCAAACTAGAGCCCAAGGATCAGTTGTGGTCTCTCCCTGGTTTGCATGGCTCAATAACTAAGAATGGCTCCTTATTTTTAACATTTTTAAATGATTTAGAAAAGAATCTGCAAAAACAGTAACACTTTATAACACATGAACATTATTTGAAGTTCAAATTTATACTTACTCATGTGTAGTCCTTGGATACTTTTATGCAACAAGCAGAGTTCTGTAGTTGTGACAGAGAAGCCTTATAATTCATCAAACTGAAAGTATTTATGGTCTTAGCCTTCACAGAAAGAATCTGTGGACAACTGAATAAATGGTAAAGTTTGAATCAAATCTGAGATCCAAAGCCAGATCTGCTTCAGTGCAGTTGTGAACCACCTGGAGCCTAGAAAAGAATGCATAAGTCCTTTCAAGGAGCTTCACAAGAGTTCGCAGAAGAGCAGGTATAAGTAAGAAAAGCATCAATGCAATGTGACAGCTGTTACAGTGGTCACAAAATAATATATAGCAGGTTTATGGGATGTGAGAAACAGGGCTTATGTTTGCCGAGGATTCAGGATGTGTCAGAGTTTTGTCAGGTATGGAAATGAGACATGAAATTCACAAAACTGCAAAGTTCTGTGACAAGTGATATAATTGCACTAAGGTTTCCCTGCCGCTCATTTTTACTTTTATATTCAGTATTCCTTGATGCTTGGCTAAAGAGGATTCCTGAAAATCAGAAACAACATCTGGTATGAAGAAATAGAATAGCTCACATTTGGGAATTTAATATTATGTTCTTAGGGAAAATAGGCTTCTTGTGTTAAAATAGAAATTGAAAATATCTGGGAGTTTCAACCAGTTGTGTTTAATGGTAGCATGCCAGTGACAGTTGACAGTACAACTTTCTTCCATTCAGGGCTACAGAAGCAATTTTCATCCCAATGCTTTGATCAGATTCATTTCACTTCCAGATGGGAAGTGGCAGAAATTTCTGTGCACCTTCCCACTCTGTTCTGATGGAAGCAAATGTGGTCGATCTCTTCCATGGGTCTCTCCATCTGGCTGAGGTGCTCCTGGAAATGGCTCCAAAGCAATGGCAGATGATAAACACATGGATGCTGACTTTTTATTACATTTGTTATGCTCTGTTCTGGAAAACATGGGACACCCAACTTGCCTGTCATGCCACCGTGATAATTGCCTATATAAGAAATTAGGCACAAAGAGAAAGGTGAAATGAGGTAGAGCAGACATGGTGTGCTGATCAAGAGCTTGTTGTGTTGTCAGCAACACAGGGACACATCAGTGTTGTGTTCTGTGCAGCCAAGATTGCTTTTAAAGAGCATGAAGGAGCTAGAGAGGCTTTCTGCTTGTAGCTTCCAATTATTTATAATGTGCCCACTTCTATTTAGGCAGTATGGACACAAAATGCCCCAAATCCTACACAGCCCCTGCCTCCAGGAGAGCACTGTACAGTCTGCCAGTGGAGATGTCCATTACATGGTCATACAATCAAATATAAACCTGTGACAAACTCCATGTCAGAGAGGTTCATACGCCATGATAACATATAATAGGGAGATTTGACATGAGTAGAGAGGATGAGAGCTTAAGATAGCAGGGATCTCTTTGAGATTTTAAGATTAGCCTAACTCAGCTAAGAGGGATTATGTGCTGGATTTGTGGCTGGCAAGCAGCTTTGCCTGGCTCCACAACTTATATGGGCTTAGATTGGAAATGCTAGTGTTGTATCCTTATTTCACATGTCTACCTGGACTCTATCATGTGCCTAATATAAATTCATTTGTATTTTAATTGACTTATTTGGTTCATTGAGTTATCAGTTACCAAGATCTCTGTGCTGTGCAGGAATACTGAAATAGTCACATATTATTATCATAAACATCCCCAAAGATATCATTTACTGAATTTCTACATGAAGACCTATGTGTGATTTTCACTGGGATTTTTCTGAAGCTTGTAACTTGGACAAATAAAATACATTTTTCTGAGATGTAGGTCTCTAATCTGTTTAAAAACAAAAAGCCTGGTGAGTTTGTTTAACCTGATTATTGTAAAAATTAAATGAGATATGGAAATGTGGAACATGTTCCTGGAACAAGTAATGACTTGATGAATATTTGTTGATTGAATAGTGGAGCAGTTCTTATACTAGTCCTGGAATTTGGTGACCTGCCTGATCCATCTTACTTAATGTACAGATCATAGCTTTCTTCAATTCTTGGCTTACCAACTTTTCTCCATTATTATACCAGAAACAAATATATCATCTAATAATCTTCAACCATTCCTTTTTTTCTGGCCAAAGCATTATTATATTATTTGAGTATTTATTTATATATGTCCAGCAGTTACAAAAGAATTGGTTCAGCTAGGTGCTGGAGGGAAAAATAGATTTTTATTTTGTTATAATTTGTAAGTTTTAAAATAGAGTTAAGAATAGGGGAACTCATGAAAGCTACTAATTATTTTAAATTAATTGCTAACAAATATAATGTATGTCTAGCCTTGCCATCTTTCAATTTTGTATTCTATTTTGACTCTGATTCTATCCAAATAATGTTCTTTCTTTTAACAATGACTATGACATCAACACCGTGCATAATAAACCCGTAATGATTTGTTTTATTAGGAAATCTGTTTGTACGAGTAATGGGATAGTGTGTTTTGATATTTGGTGTCTTCCAAACCAGAAATTGTATTATCCAGGCAGTTAACTGTAGATTATTTTATTGTATTTCAAAGAATTAAGGAAAGTAAAAAGATACATATATGGCTCTAAACTGAGACAGTGAAGTGATCACAAAATTAGTACAAGTAGGGCTTTTGGAACTTTTCAGGCCTGTGTTTTTGGTGTCAGATTTCATTAGGTGAAATCATAGTGTTATGAAAAATGAACAAAAAGTCTGTGAAGTTAACTCTTCCTGTACTACCAATTCTGATTAGAAATTGCCTGTTGGTGATTAATAATTTATTTTTTTGTCTTAAATTTTTCAAGATTGGAATCTGTGTACTTGGAAACAATATTGTGCATATCTTTGATTCCAAATAGTTGGGTTTTTTTTTCCTGTTGTGTATCCTGAATTCCTGTTTTCTCTGTCTTAAAACCTTGAATTTTAAAAGAGTTTTGTGTCCTTTTTCTATCCAAATGAATATATAAAAGCAAATAATCATCATATTTCCTCCTTTTGAGTTATATTGAGAACCAGTCTGAAGAGCAGTCATCTCATAGACTGCCTGGATTCACATTGCAGCTGCATTACTTAGTAGCTGTTTGACTTTGTCCAAGTTAGTCTTTGTATCTATGTTTTTTTTATCCTTAAAGTGAAGGTCATAATAGTATCTGCATTATGGGATTTTTATTATGTATAATGCATTTCATGAAAAGAATGCTTAGAATTTTATGGGATATAGTCAATATAAGTATTACATTGGACATAATAATAAGACAGCCTTCTTTCTTCTCCTTAGGATGAATAAATTACATTAGCTTCCTTTATAAAATCTCTCATAGCATTTTGATTTTAGGGAGTTTTAACATAGAAGAAAGTAAATAAATATGTCCAAACAGAGTCATTTATAGACTTTCTTTAAAGAGATGTATTCACTTAAGTGAAACCTCAAAGAAAAGTTTGAAAATGGACTCTTTGGTAACAGGCTTTATGGACCATCATCTAAGTTTATGGACCATCATTTAGGTTTAGGGAAAGATGGTCTTTGTCCTTCTCTAATCTTGAATTCTGTAATTATATATTGTTAATTTATCCTGGAACATGGTTAAATTTTAGTGGATAATCCATGCTTGCTTCAATATGATATGGTTCTCAACATCTTTTCCATCAATTTGTCTATGATTTTTAATGGCTTATTTAGAGATATGCTGTTAAAATTCATTTTTTCCACAAACTTATATGGTTAGTAAACAGATATGCAATACAAAGAAAAAATGCATCATCACTATATATAATATATAAATTATATATATTATATATTAATATATATTATATATAAAAATTAATTTCTGAAATTTTTACTTATTTATGGCTTAATTCTCTTTTAACCATGAGATGGTACCTTCTACTATCTTCATTTTAATGATACTATTGTCTCTAAAATCTTGAAACAGTCACTTCTGAGATGTTGTTCTTTTCCAACATAAAGGCATTTACTGGCTGAAAGAAACACAGACAGAGCCCTGAAGTCAGCGTCTCTTAAGCCCAGTTACAAGACTCATGATAAGAAGATGAGACGGGAACACAAGCAGTAGAGCACTAATGACCCCAGGTGTTCTCTACTTCTTTGAGATACATATGTTCCTTTTTTTTTTTTTTATCAGACTAGAATTTCTCAGTGTGAATCTGACATGACACCCGGCAGTATATGCAAGAGCAAGAGCCTATGAGGCCCTGAGGCCTGTGGTAGTACTAACAGAGAAGAATTAGCTTAGCTTTATTTTATTTCTTGCTGTAGAATTAGTTCTTCTCCTTGACCATTGTATTTCAGTCAAGTGGCCTCCATCATCAGTCTTTTCCTTTCCTCCTACATCCTGTCTTTTCTCAGTAAGAGGATATTTACTAATGCCTGGATACATTTGGTGTATCCAAAGTGGTGGATGCTATTAGCATTTATTGGGAAAGACGAAAGATGCCCACCCAGAGAGAGTAACACTGGGCTCCATAAACATATTCCTCACTTTTCTACTGTGAATTTTTACTTTAGTGTAATAGTAGCCAGCTGTGCAGCTCAGCACATTTACCTGAGGGACACAGGAAGCAAACTTTGTGTTTATTCACTTGGTATGATTACACAAATGTATAAATGTCAAATCAGAATTTTCACTTACATGATGCTCTGTCAAACAGGTTGTGAAAATGTTTACCTGAGCATTAGGAAGGGTATAATACACCCACATCACTCTAGGATTTGTTTTTTAAAAGTTTTCTTTTGATTTCTTTGGTAGAAATAAACCAACTCAGTACCATGGCACATGAAAAATGAGATACAACAATGGGAAAACCAAAAAGATGTCAACTGTGCCATACCGAAAAAACAGGAAACAAACATACGTTCTATCAGTGTAAGCAATGCTTGTGTATGGAACATACAGTTTTCATGTATGAAGGCTGCCTTGGGTGTGATAGTTGAAACAAAGATTATTCTTGTAGAATTCTATTGGTGTTTTCATTATAGTTCACATAGGTTTTTATTGCTGATGTTATCTCTTAAGTTTCATAAGCAAGTAAACAGCTTACGTGAAAATGATATCTATTCTAAGCACTCATTACATATTTGATATTTTATTTTATGAATGTCTTATTTCCCTGCTAAGTGCTCATTGTACAACACAGTAGAAAGCTCCTGACAAAACAAAAAGAGAGGTGACAAGAATGACTTGTCACTTAGCAAAGAAGCTAAGCACATGTGCTGTCAGTGTAAGTGAGATCTGTGCATGGAACATGCAGGCGTCATGTATGAAAACTACCTGGGGTGTGACAGTTGAAGTAAATATTTCTGAGGTAGACTTTTGTTTGTGTTACACTGTAGCTCAGATAGGTTTTTTTTCTATTTCTGATGTGACATAGATTTTTACTTATTTCTAATGCCTTGGGTTTTATAAGCTGATGTGAAAATGTCTATTCTAAATGCATAATACATATTGAGAATTTTACATTTTATTTTATTGACATTTTATGTTCCTGTTAACTACACATTGGATAATATAAGAACCTCCTGAAAAATCAGTAAGACCAGTGAGATGTCAAGAATGTCTTATAAAAAGGCCAAGAAAACAAATCATACATGCTGTCAATGTGAGAGATAAGAGTGAATGGAATGTGCTGCTGTCATGTGTGTCAATTGCCTTAGGTGTGATAATTGAAGTAAAGATGATTGTTTTGTAGAGTGATCTTGGTATTTTCACTATAGTTCACATAGGAATTTGTTTTACTTTTTTAGACATTGTACATCAAAAACCTGTTGATGTTGAAAATATTTATGCTTTTTTTATAAATAATAAATACTAAAAATGCAATATTTTTATTTTTGTGATTTTTCCTGTTAACCACTCATTGTTTAATATAATAAAACTCATAAAATTAAAATTAATAATTCATCAATAAAATATTTGGAAGAGTAAACATGGGTTTAACACACCCATGTTTATGACCATGGTGACACAAAATGTGTTATGCTGTGCAGGTTTAAGTGTCTCACAATGCATGGGACAATGCCCAGTGACTAAGCAGTACACTACATAGCCCAAAATGTTGCCAGTGTGAAAGGTGAGAACCCTGACTAATATGACACACCTTTTCTGCCCCTGGATGTTTGTTCAGAACATTTCTTCTTGCTGATTCTTCGTGTGATGCAGTTGTAAATTTGACTGTCATCTCCTTAGGTGGCCTTCCCTAACGACTCCCATTAATATGAGCTTCTCCCTTCTGTCTGTAGTTCCTCTCCATCAAACTTTCCTCTTTTAATGTTTTTCATGACACTTAGCACTGTGAATCTTGAATTGCTAAGAAAAGACATTCATTTTATGAATCACACATTTGGCTTTTTACAAAACAAAAGAATTACACATATACTTGAATATTTGACATGTCTTCTGTTTATTATGATTTCTGTGCAGAAATGCTTTTAAGTACCAACAAAAACTGTCTTTACTTGTTGAAAATGCACAATCATTGTGTGGTAGTAATTAATTTTTTGCTTTAACCTAATTAAATCTTTACAAAGAATGAAGGAAGGGCTTTATCATCCACAGGAGAGGCAAGTTTCTCACACCTGACTTCAGTCACTCTGAGTAAGTACTTCATTAGGATGGAGGCAAGCCCAGTGACAGATCATTAATTTTCATGGATATAATCTAGGAACCCAAATGTTTATAGAAAAGGAGTCTGGCAAGAATGGCATAAATGTGTTAGCACTTATTAAAAATGAGTGCCACATCTATTTGCATGCTGCCTCCATCATGCTATGAATTTAATGTAATCACCATAAAATATACAAGTCACAATGTGGTGAGGAAAAAAAATAGATATCATTGTATTCTTAAACAGTCTGGTTCTTTTACATTCATGAATTTGAATTTTTTAGGGGTAATGGATAGAATGAAAATGGGACCAAACCTAGGAAAATTTGTACAGCAGGAAAAAAGCTAAGACACCTAGGTATTCCTAAGAGAGCATATACTACACCCCTACTCAACACTTAAGTTTTATATAGGTCTGTCCTAATGCTTCAAAGACCGTCCTAGACATCAGAAAAGAAGTAATACTGCAGGGAAATTCTGAACTTCTTCAAACTAACTTTGAGGAAGGGATATTACAATTTCTGACTTTTTCTACACTTATTGGAATGATATCAATAAAACATTAACATACTAATCTATTACTCTGATTATTGCAAATTAGAAAAAATTCTTGCAAACTATAGTGTTTTACAAAGCTTAGCTCAGCTTAATAGAAAAGAACCTCCTTTTGGAGAATGAAGTCTTTCTTTGGTTTCAGTTCCTCTCTGAGAATTAGCTTGCCAGTGTGAGCTTCACTCATTACTTTGTAACACACATATGGTGTGTGTGTGTGTGTGTTAGAGTTGGATTAAGATTAAGATGAGGGCTGATTTGAAATCAATTTAGTGGAAAGACAACCCCTTTTAGATTCTAAACAATATCTGTATGTCAGCCCTGCCACTTAATAGCTGTGTTGATCAGTTTACTTTGTGTCTTAGAGCATCTGTATTCTCATCTACAGAATGGGATCACTGAGTAAATGAGATTTTATGTAATGTATCTGGTACATACTAGCTCTGTGTAAACAGTGAGTGATTCCTCTTCATGTAACAATTGGCATATTAGGTTTTAAGATTCACCTTGTAGAACTGAATCTTATTTGTCCTTGTTTTATTGTTTTATTTGGGTTTTGCCATTGCATTATAATAATTGTCATAACTATGTCTATCATAATTTAAAACATCTTTTTAGCCAGAGGTGATGGTATACACTTATACTTCCAGAACACTTATTATCCCAGTACCTGGAGGCTAAGGCAGGAAGATATTGAATTTGTGGTGAACTTGGAATGTATTGTGAGATCCTGATTCAAAAACTAGCTAAATAAAAATGAAACAGATTTTTTTTGGTCAATCACAAGGTGTATTTTCCTTTTTTGCAAGACTTTTTACTTTTATCCAGAAATTGGAAGTCTGGTTTGCCTTAGTGTGCCTCATTGCTTACTCTTGGAACCCACTTGTCTTTTAGGGAAACTGTTTCTTTTTTCTTTCCTTTCTTTCTTATTTGAATTTTTAATGACAGTTGAATGTCAGTTCATATTGTTCTTTCTGTACAAATTCATGAAATAAATAGGGAGGAAGTGACTTCTGGAACTAGACATGGTGGCTTCTAGTTTTTCCTTTCCATCCAGATGACCACCATGTTAAAGGTTGGGAACTAAGCCACAGGAAGTGTGTGAGGCTGTAAATTAGACATAGGCATCACAGAATCACAGATAGGATGTGTGGGAGTCAGATAATGTAGTTTCAAATATATTTTTTGTCACTTAGCTGAATGAACTTGGGCAAATTTCTTGACCTCATTGAATACTAGCTTCTTTATACAATGGCAATAATAATAACTCCCCTGTCTATAATTGTTATAAGTATTCCATGGCTGTTCATGATGTTTTAATAAGATAATACAAGCAAAGCACTCCACATAGCACAGAGCAAATGGGCAGCAGATGCTAATAATAATGATAATTATTTTGGAATTCAAATAAGTTTTCCTTCACAAGAGCTGCTTTGGGGTTGAATTCTACTTTTGTCACATCTGAAAATTCTCCATTGCCATGAAGCCTCCAGTATAAATTGTTTTTGAGACCTCTGAGCGAATGGGAAGGAGTAGGAACAGCTGTGAAAATTGCCACTGAGACATGTCAGTTTGATTCTGGACAGCTATGAGGTAATCTCACATTAGGTACATTTCTTAGCTTTTATAACTAAGAGCCTGCCTGCATGATACTTAAGCTCCACAGTATGCCTATTTTACAATTTTTATTAGCTATGGTACATGAACATACTGTTGAAATACATCTGAAAATATTTCATGCAGATAGTATGGGACTGAAAAATACACTAACTCTGTGAGACTCATAAAATGAGTAGCATAAATTCATCCTATGGCATTCAATCACAAAGTAAATTATATTTGTGCCTTCAGCACTCAAAACTTGTTGTTGTTTCCTTTGCCTCAACCTAAAAACCTCTTACCAATATTAATAATAATCTCTAATTTTCCTCTGCTCTCCCTAGAGCCTCTGTAAAAGTTTCCTCATTTAGTGTATCCATTGATTCAATTTGTTGGGATATTCCATACAGCTGCCTCTTCCCTTTATATAAGCATTAAGTTTTCTCTTTTCTTCCAAAGAATAAAGGTTACTATGCACCTGATTTTGCAATATAGTATTGACAATAAGAAAATGTTCCATTTTACTTTCCCCAGATTTTCTAACACTTAAAAAAAAGAAAAACAACTAAGCATCTTATACAGGCTCTGGGCTGAGAATTCAGAACTGAACAAGGTAGCTCATATCTTAATGCATATTTATAAATAGATGGACCTGCTGGCACCTTATTCTTACAACTTGTATTTATTTCCCAAATCTGATATAAAAAGTACCATGAATTGGGTGGCTTGAATCATACCTGATTCTTATCTGACAGTTCTGGAGGCAGTGTTGACAGGGTCATCTTCTCTGTGAGAAGCTAAGGCAGGATTTGTTCTAGGCTTCTTTACTAGCTTCTGGTATTAAGCTTGTCTGATTACGGCTTGTTGTGACAAATTGTTTGGATATGGTTTGTCTCCTCCAAAACTTGCGTTGAAATTTAATTCCTAATCTAATGATGTTTAAAGGTAGTTGAGCCTGTAGAAGAAGGTTGTTGGCATTCTATTCTCAGGAATGAATTTATGTCTTTCTCAAGAGACCATTTTATATCTCTAAAAACTGGGTTATCTTCATGGATTGAACTGAGTCTCAGGATAGATTAGTCAGTACAAGAGAGATTATCACACAAAAAAAGTTATCCTTGATATTTTGGCTTCTTCCACATGCTTCTACCATTTGATTATGTCTTTGATGAGGTATTCATTACAGGATGCCAGTGCCATGCTCTTAAACCTCTAGACTAGTGATGGTGAACCTTTTGGAGGTTTTAATAATAACCAAGAGCCTGCATTTGCATGTGTGCTATACATTAGCCACCACTGCTCTAGACAAAGCCTAATAGCCTCTTTTTTTTACAAATTGGTCATTTCAGGTATTTTGTTACACAATAAAAAGCTACAAGACAGGACTTCAGTTTTCCCTAGCCTTCTCCCTGTGTTTCTGTTTTTTTGTATAAAGACACCAGAAATATTGGATTAGGGCTCATTTTCATGACCTTGTTTTAACTTCATTATCTCTGTACATCTTGTCTAGAATAAGGTCATGTTCAGAGATATTAGCAGTGTGTGGGGGGTGTTTAGAATTCTAGTACATATTTTTGAGAAAACACAATTCAGCTCAAAACTTCTATCCCTTGCAAACATTGCTAATTCTTTATCTTCCTACAAAATCTACCCATGCACACTTGAACACTTACTTAATTATGTTCATACACATGTCATTTCTGATCGAGAATCTCATAGAATTGCATCTATCAGAGCCCTGGCATTAGAAAACTAAGTGATACTTTAAATCCTATGTTACTGTATTTCCTTGCATGCAGAGAAAGAAATGATTTAGAAAACCTGAATTGAACTTCGTTCTCTGAGTGATGAAATGGTTTAACTCCACAGAGCCTCAGTTTCTGTTGTAGAAAGTGGGTATTAAAACCTATTAAGAAAAATTTTGTACAAATACTTGAAATTTCCCATATAAAATTGTAGCCACTTGGCAGGCAGTTACATAATACAATTCTTCCTGCCTTTCTCTGTATTCAGTATTTACTTTTCTGGGGTGAGGGGAGGCATAAATTATGGAAATAAAGTCTGTCATTCTGTCTTAGAAATAGGAGAACCAAGGCCCAGAGACTGATAATTTATTTTCCAGAAAATCCAAACTCATACTGTGCAATAGATTTGGCCTAAATATCTTAAGAGAAACAATACACTTATTTTTGTTTTTCCACTTAATTGAAAATCTAATTACTAATAATAGGAAAATAATAAGGATTTTTGTAGAATTTGTTTATAAAAGCCTAGCTGTTTGAAAAGATAGGTATACAGTAGTGCTCGCAATCCATCTTTGGGTTTATTGTTAAAAGACTTTTAAATGTTAATTCCAGAAATTATTTTATTGTTTTTAATAACATTTTTTAAAACAGGTTCTATCTACCACTTTGTGGTCCTTAAAACAATTTACAATTCATTCCTGATAACTGAATGATGTTACCTAAAATTTATAAGTTTTTTAAACTTTCACCTCAAAACAAATCTTTGTTAGTAAAGTAATGATCCTCTTGGATCTGTCATTAGATGTGTCTAACTTAATAGCCACTTTGAAAGATTTGGCTGGGATATATTAACTAGCTCATTAGCAGGAACATCTGTATGTGTTTGAGTTGTACTTTTTTTCCTAGATCATTACACTTTGGGAAATGATGTTCATCTTGAAACCCTAAATAATCCACAGAGATCGGCTACCTCTTCCTTTGTTACACTGACATGTGAAAGCCAACAAATATGTTCTTTTACCCCTTGACATCTCCTCATCCAAAATGAGACTGGCCCACATGTAAATTCATCTTTTGTTGAGTTTTCAAACTGAAAGAAAAAATAATTCTTCCTCAGATCTGTTGTTTAGCTTTTGGATGTCTTTCGAACTGTGCTGTTGGAAGGATCGATGGCAATTTGGAGTAGAATGCACAGCTGTGTGCCCAACTGTGTTTTGATCTTGAATCTGAATGCCCCTCCAGGTTCCATCTGGGACTGATATTTAATTTGACCTTCTCAGGACAAGAGGTTAATTTCTGAAGTATTCGAGTTATGGAGATTAATTTGTGAAGCTGCTTATAATTAAGATGCCTCTGGCTTTGCATCTGGGCTGGAGACTGCAGACCTTAATGATGATAATCCATTTTCTCCCAGGGATGACTGAGGTCTGTGGTTTTAAGCCCCAACAGTTCCTTTGTGGATTGTGTTCTCTTTTCACTATGCTAAAGAAATAATCAGTGACCTCTATAAACACAGGGTTCTTTCTTACCTGAGATGAAAAAAGTCGTCCAAAGATTTTACTGAGGTGTAAAAACATGCATTCCAAAACATATCTAAGTGATTTTTTTTGTCTAAAGTAATATTCTCCTTTCACAGAGGAGGAAAATGAAGTCCAGGAAGGAAAGACTTGATCAAGGTCTATCAACTATTGGATGGAAGGCCAGAAGATTCCAGCCAAGGTAGTCTATGTTCTTAACCCATCTACAATTGTTCCTTTCTGAACAGAAGTGATTTCTGAGGTCCTCTACAGGTAATGTATCTTCATACTGCATGGGGAGGGGAAATAGAGCTAGACACTGTCAACTTTTATGGATAAGGCCGTAGATGAGATTTTTTCCAGCCAGATTGCATGTTGAAAAGAACTGAGAAGGCCATAGTTCCAGAGATTTTCATATAACTACACTGGATTGGGAACTTAGCAATTATTTTTTCAACTTTTCCAGGCAACTTTTTGGATGGGCAGCTAGAATTGAGATTTACTGTTATAGACAAGCAATTAAGCCATAAAAAGTAATGTTCTAGTAGAAGAAAATCAAAAGATTATGTATTATGGCTAATGGTGGATGTTCTTTATAAGGACTGGTAAGTCAGATGTCTCAAAACTGTCCTATTTCTTTCTCAAAAAAAATCAGAAGTAGACTTAAGAGTAGATTAGAAGCATTGATATTGATTTAATTGGCTCACTTCCTAGAATCCTATTAATTTGGTCTGGTGCCTCTGACTTGCAGTTAAAAAATTCCAGTATTTTCATAGCTGGTGATTTATTGCTTAGCACAAGTGACCATGAAATGTCCCAATAATCTGTCATTTGGACTGACTACAGAGCTTTTCTCGTTCTTAGGACCTTCCCCAAATCACTGTGCTCTAAGAGGTGTTTCAAGTTCTGATGGTCTAGAAGAAGCGTTGTCTTCTTTTCTTTTTCCTCTTCTTTTCACTTCCTTCCATAGATATTCTATCTAAGACATTATTCTGGAGAGGATATTGGAATAAATACAATGGAATAAACAAGAAATCCATTGAACTTTGCTTTGCATCATACACCAACAGAACTACATAATTGAGAATGAGTATCTTTTGTCTTCCTATTCGTACCGAATTTATAAATTTTAGAATTGTAATATTTGAGTTTTCCATTTTAAGAGGTATTCATAATATCTGCCACCATTTTTAAGGTAGATGGTGTTGTCCACCAAAGCCTCATGTGGTCATAGGGCTTTTACAAAGGAGACTGAATCTAGAGTGTGTGATGCTGGAATTAATGGTGTATGATCAATTTGCACTAATCCCAGAACCCTAGATAGAATATGTAAGGTACAGAAAGATGCTGTTAAGTCGCTACTTTTGATTTTGCTTTTTTTGTCTACTATGAACCATTCTCTTCAAAGCCACCTTGCCCTGGAGCCAACCACTAAAACCTCTACCAACTATGAGCTTATTAACCTTTCCTTCCTTAACTTGTGGGTGTTAGGTATTTTGTTTCAGCAGCAAGAAAACAATAACCAAAACAATGGTGTTCTTAATGGTTTTGTTGTGTGTAAAATTTTCCTTTAGTTTTAGTATTATGTTATTATATAAAATGGCCTTAACTATTTTAATTAATATTCCTGCCAATTGAATGAATATTATCACTGTGGGAGGTCCAAGGGTTTACAAATAACAACAAAAAATAGGTAAGACATACTGATATTAGCTTATACTGAACATACTCAAAGGCAGTAATCATGTAATCTTTCTGAGTTTTTCATTTTTTCTTTTATAAATCCTCTCATTGTGCAATTTGCTTTGTCTACAAAAGGCACATCTTTAACATCGTGATTCTGAAAAACACACTGGCCACATTTTGTGGTTAGTCATTGTTCTAATTACTAAATGTTAGAGAACAGCTGGGGAGACTTTCCAAAAACAGTGCCAAGATGTGGTGTCCAGGACCTGGATCTGGATAGGCTCATTGTGTGATCTTATTTCCCCACCCTTCATTTCTCCATCCATGGAGCATTGGAAGAGAGGAAAACAGTGAGGTTACATCAGTGGTTTTTGATTGATTCTAGTACTGACTATAACATCACCTGGGAATCTGTTCAAAATTTAAAACTTCCCTCCCCATTTTCTGAATCAGAAAACTCTGAGGCTGGTGCTCTAACAAACTCTGCAAGGAGTTATCATATAGGCTCTATTTTGATAACCATTAGGAGAAATTGTATTTGTGTCCTGTCTATTGCTAAAAGTTTAAAGGGCTTTCAGTGATTCTCAAATAATTAGAAGCTGATAAATATTTCAATTGTGCAGAAAATATTAAACCTTATTATTTAGATAATATAATAGATTTTCACTTGGTTATCATTGTAACTGATAAGAAATAGCAATAAATAGGAGCAATAAATAGCAATAACAATGCCAACTGATCCTCTTTAAAAATAAAACTCTGGGATGATAGAAATGGAGTCTCAGAGTTACTTAGCTCAGTTTTCTCTAGTTACTACTCCACATTTGAGGAAATTGAGGCCCACATGACTGTGATCTTGACATAATTTTTTTGGATAAACTAAAATGGCTCAGAAAAGCTTGAGTTTGAGGTTAGGAATAATCACTACATTTTACAATTTTGGGGCTTACAGGTAGTGCCAGAGAGCTGCTTGAGCAACTAAATTGATTTTACACCTGTGTGCACAGACAAAACAGCAATTAGGAAACAGGGTGTAGCAGATTTTGACATGTATGAAATTATAGAACCAATTACTTTTTACAGACCAACTCATGACAGTCATTTAAAATGCAGCAGACCTTCAATCTGTTCCTTAAGGACAAGGTTCATAGAACACCAGTGCATTTAAACTGCATTTCATTTTCTGGAGCTCAGATTTGAGAAGCTAGATGAGTAGTTTGAAAGATGTTAATTTAAATTAAGGAATTGCTATTTTGAAGGTTGCTTCCTTTATAAAAATATCACAGAATGTGTATGGAGGAGTCCAAGCAGTTAAATAGCCTCTGCTTTTTGGTGAGTTATACCGAAATGCATGTTACTGTAGGCATTCAGAAATGCAAGAGGTAATCTTGCTTTCTTCCTTATTATTGTTAAATACTTGTAGGATCTTAGACCTCAGTCAATCTATATATGAAATGAGTATATTAATATTGAGAGCTTCTCAAAGCAAAGAGCATGTAGTAAGACCCAGAAATACCTTGAAAACCTCAGACACACACACACGCACACACACACACACACACACACACACACAAAAATGAATGAAACTGTCAGGAGGCTTGTTCAGAAGACCTTACAAACAAAACATTGCTTTTTTGAGGTAGAAAGAATATTTAAGTTTCAGAAAGACTTAGGTACAAATCAGGCAGTTTCTACTCTTTTCATCTTCACAACCTTAATGTTTGGGAATAAAACAAAAGTATTCCTTGAAAGTCATATGCCACAACAAAACATGCAGCACAGTACCAATGTATTTACTCCATCACCAGTAAAATTAGTGGTGGCCACAAGCCTTGTCTCAAATTCTGTCTGTAAAGGACTATCTGAGATAGAACCTGGTCTCCTGACATTAGTGAACAAAAAATCTAGATAAAATGCATGAGATAATGGTTTTTAAATATTGAATGGTAGAAAACATGGGACTATGATTCACACATGAAAATGATATTGGAGAAATATAGCTCTTAACCTGTTAGATGTATTTTTCTCCTTAAAAATAAATTACAAATTGTCATTAGAAAACTACCTGAAGTACCTGGAATATCACTCTTCTAGGGAAACTATGGGTCAAAGAAGAAACACAAAAGAAACTTTAAAAATTGAAATAATAAATAATATGAAATCACAAAATACCATAATTTATGAAATGTATCCAAATCAATGAATAGAAATGTATTTATAGCAAGTGAAATAGTAGTGTTAGTTGAGGAAGAAGACAAGATGGCCGATCTGTGAGCAACAAAATACAAAGCCTCCTGGGAGGAACAACTCATTTGCCAGAATAAAACACCCTGGAGAGACGCAGACAGAGGGAGATGTACCCTCTTGACACAGGAAGAAATTAAAACATAAAAAAGCTCATTAAATACTTCAGGACTACAACAGAAACAGCTAAAAATTATGGGACACAACGTTTTCGTGGTGACCTGCCAAGTTTGCACCAACTTCAATCTGCGCCGGCAGGCAGAGCCACCCAAACTTGGTCACACCGCCCACTCATGGGAAGCACAGCAGTGCTGAAGTCAGGGGTTGGTGAGCCCAATGGAGAATGGAGCCGGTGAAGGGACCTTCATTAATTCATGGTTAGTGCTGGGAATGAGACATCCCATGGGAGGGGATGACCAAATGGGTGACATGTTGGAATCGGGCAGGAGGAGCCCGAACTGGGAACTACAGTGACTTCATTTGGTTCCTCCCTCCCCAGAGCAGACTCATGGGATTTGCTTGGACTGGGCTGTGCTACTGGCTGGGACCCAATGAGCCATCCCAAATCGATTCCCTGTGCCTAGCAAGCACTGACAAGGTGAAGGTGCCTGAAGTTTGGCTGGCCCAGTGGGGAGGGGCAGGCATATGCAGCCGCTGCTTACACCTAAGTGACAAAAACAGTCAGGAGAGGGCAGACGTCCCTAGCCAGCATGCTTCAGAGGAAATGTGGCCAACAGGGAAGGGGGCTGGGACCCGCACTGTAATTTGTGTGGAGGAAGCCAGGGCCATGACAAGAGAGAGAGGCAGGAGGAGGCTCCCAGCCCAGAACCTTGAGAGCCTTGATCCAGGAGAAGGAAAAACAAAGGAAACTGAGGGCGGCAAACACACAACATCAGACATGGCTTCAATGGACATTAAGAGATACCTTCAGGACCTTGTAGACAAGCTCAAAACTGAAATATTAAATCAGGTAAAGCAGGATATGAGTAGAGTAATAAAAGAAATGCTCTCAGGAAGTATCTCTCAGGATGATACAGATGGAAGAAGGGAGGAACACAAAAAAAGGAGAGAAACATTCGATAAAGAATATAAAGAAAATCGAGAATAGATGATGCAGATTCAAAGAGACTACCAGGAATTGAAAATTCCATTGAAAGTTGGCAAAACTCCTTAAAAGAAACTAAGGATAGACTATCAAAACTTGAAGACAAGTTTGCAGTGTGTGATCATGAAAGGAAAGATCTCTTAAAAATAACAAGGAAACAGGCAGTAACAATATAAAGGCTAGAAGATGACAAGAGAATCTACAATGTAATAATAAGAAACATGAACAAAGAAGCAGGAATACATACAGGTGAATTACAAAGGCTATTCATGGAAATAATTAAGGAAAACTTCCCAAGTATGGGAAAAGAAAATGACATCGGTTGTGTGAGGCATACAGAACTCCAGCCACCTACAACCAAAACAGATCTACACCCAGACATATAATAATCAAGGTACCAGAAATTCAATATAAAAACAGAATATTAAAAGCTGTCAGAGAAAAGAAACAGATTACCTATAAAGGTAAGCCCATCAGGATCACAGCTGCCTTCTCGACACAGACCATCAAATCAAGAAGAGCTTGGAGTGAAGTATTCCAAGCCCTGAAAGAAAATAACCCCCATCTCAGATTGATGTACCCTGCAAAATTGTCACTAGAAATTAATGGAGAAACAAGATGTTTCCATGACAAAGAGGAACTGGGCGAGTTTGTGACCACCAATCCAACCCTATGGAGAATACTGAAGGACATTCGAGAGAGAGAGAAAAAAAATACCAGGATTTTAGGAGCAGTGGCTGAAAGGCCTCAATGAGTGGGGCAGGCAGTAGAATGAAGGAGAAAACTAGACAAACAAAGGCAGAAAAATAGCATAGCAGAAATGAGGCAGAGAAGGATAACTAGAATCTCTAACATAGATGGCCTTGATACGCTATATTGTCAATAGTGCACCAGGATTTAAAACCCACATTACACTACTCTGCTTAGATGTATTATATTCTGTTCCAGTCATTCTACCTGTAGTAGATTTGAGGGCACAGACAGTAATTCTGAAAATAACAGGTTATAGTATTGTAATCATCCTTAATTTCCTGTTAACTTAATCTAAAGCTCTGTAAAACCTACACTGTTTCACCATGACTGATCATAATCAAATCTGGTTTGTTGTTTTGTATTGATAGATTTTATTCAAAACTGTTATGATTGATAGTATCAAGTCTGAGAGTATAGGCAACTGCACTTAAGATGACAAGATCCACTAGAATATCCACTCTGGTTTGATTATTAACCTGCCTTTGAAGTTTTATACTGTCTACAATGTTTTATTTTTACCAATATTGTTATTTACTGCTATACTCAATTATACCGCTATATTCAATTATGCCTGATGATATAGACATTCTATTGAAGATAATAAGAAACAACACAGTAATCATTGTAGATCATCTTGTACTGTGGTTTTATATGACTTTTTGGTTTCATGTTTTTATAGGAATTTGTTTTGTTTTGTCTTGCTAAGTTTTGTTTTTCCCTCTAACACAGAAAGGATAGAAATACATGTAGAGATTCATGCGTGCATAGCTGTTTACACTCTCAGTGTTTGACTGTCTTCTTTGTATGCTTTAATTTTTTGGCTTGAACAGCTATTTCTAAGTGGATAATATGTGATTTATTAACTAGTGATTTCTTATTATTTATCATTTTTTGGAATTCTGTATTATCTCTACCCTTTACATGCTTTTGTTTCTCTTTAAATAAAAAAAAATTTAATTGTAAAAAAAAAATAATAGTGTTAACTATCTTACTAAGAATCTGGAGAAAAGATAACCAAGTTAAATCCAAAATAAAAGGAAGAAAATAGTAAAGATTAGAAAAAATATCTTTAGTGTGGAAAATAGACTTATGAGAGAAAACAAATGAAATCCAAAGCTTGTTCTCTGAAAAGATTAGTGAACTGAAAATGAACAAATTTATATCCAGAGTGATCAAGAAACAGAAAGAGAATATAAATTACTTATGTTGGGAATGAACATGAGAACATCACCACAAATTCCATAGAAAATAAAAGGATAATATACACCATTACTAACCAATTTATGTGTGTCTATAAATTTAACAATTTAGGTGAAAGAAAAAAACCTTTGAAAAACATATTTTTAAAAAGAAATCAACTGAAGAATAAATTCAATAGCCTAATTTAAGATATTTGAGGACAGTCTTTGAAGTACTACAGGTTGTTCATCCAAACAAACAGGTCTGCAGCCCCAAGAAGAGATAGGGGTACCAGAGGTACCATTGGATTGGAACTTGATTGAGAAAGTAACCAGGCAAATGCAGAAATATTGGTATTCAGAAACATAAATAATACAACACACACTAGCACAGAACACATGGCAGCTCAATGTGGGAGGAGATTCTTCCCTTTTGTGCAGCAGTAAGAGAAAATTTCAGCATACTTTTATGAATACTGACTTTGTTATTGGGCAGATACACATCATAAGCAGAAAGATGAGCCACATTCAGCCAGGTGATTAGATTTGGCAGTGGTAATCCCCAACATTTCACTGTGGACTTAGGCAATGTGGGGACTGGGAACCATCTTAGTGACTCGCTTTGACCTGATCAATTGCGTAGGAGACAGATATAGACAGAAACAGCATGAGGAGCAAGCTTAAGTAACTTCCTATGCCTATAGAGATAGTGGGGGAGGATGAAACCTCCCACATTTAT
Source organism: Hydrochoerus hydrochaeris (assembly GCA_004027455.1). Lineage (NCBI taxonomy): Eukaryota > Metazoa > Chordata > Mammalia > Rodentia > Hydrochaeridae > Hydrochoerus > Hydrochoerus hydrochaeris. The sequence continues at coordinate 143,230 of PVLA01002233.1, read as the reverse complement.
TGTTCAACAGTCCTTTCTTTGCAGGGAGACAGTGGACACCATCGTGAGGAGTCAGCTGGGACCCAGAAAAATGGTGACTGTGACACAGAGAAACTAAAGGAGGAAATGCTACAGCAGTTGGCAAACCTTGGCATAACTAGATGGTGTGAAACCCAGCCAGCGGCAAGCACATTCAGCCAGGCAGACAGAAAGGCCTCAAAACAAAGAAAGAAATAAGTACCCGCTTCCCAAACAACAACAATTTCAGTATTATGATAAGAAAAGAGTTCAGCTGTGTGAGAGTTTGTAATGGGAAGGTATCTGAGACAGGCAGTTCAACTGTGGAGAGCAGAGGAAGGCTAATGGCTTACATCTTTCCTTGTCATAGTAGGGCCGGTATTATCACCTCCCTTTGTTCTCCTGAGAAGCACTCAAAACCAGACCAAACCAAAGAAAACCAAAACCAAAACAAAATAACCACGGGACCATAAACATTGGCTAACATGTCCTAAGAACATGGTCCATTGATCTCCAGAACTTTGGCCCATAATCGGAACCTTCTCACTCACTGAGTGAGTGTAGTCTTGGCAGAAGCGAAAATTTTTCCTAGATTTTCATTCCAGATATGGAAACAATTCAAATATTAAGTGTGATCAATTCCTACCACTGACAATGCCATTCTTGTGTTCATCTGTTACAAGTGTCTGGCTTAGCCTCCAGGCAGCCTTAAATAGTTTCTCCTACTTGGACACGTGCTTGGTAGGAGAATATTAGACTCCACACAAAAGATTTCCATTATAAATATCCCACAAGGAGGAGTATTATGTTTAGTTATGTCCATAACTGTGCATGTGTTCATGCCCATGTGTATGTGTATGAGTGCTATATTTTCTCACATCAAGGGTCATTTTATTGGCCTTGATAATTTTTGGTTTCTTTTTTTTATTTATTTAAAGAAAAAAAATTTGAAACAGAAAGAGGGTAGAAATAATACAAAATCTCAACAACAAAATGAAACAAAAAAAAATAGTAACCAGTAAGAAATCACTAGTTGATAATTGCATACTTTCATCTTAGATTCAGTTGTTCAAGTTACAAAAGTAAAGCCCACAAAGTAGACATCCAAAAAGTGAGACTGCAGTAAGTTTTGTCCATCCATCCAACTAAAACTTTAGCAAGCTCATACATGCAGTTATATCATTTAGAATACTCTCTTTTCCTTTTTTTCTTTACAATAACTATAATCCATTATTGTAAACTACTTAGAAGTTATACACATGTATAACTCTCTACACATATACCTAGCCTTTCTGTATTAGAGGGAGAAACCAATCAAAACAAGTCAACAATACAAATTCCTAGAGAAACACAAAATGAAAAGAACATACAAAAAACATAACACTAGGTGATCTACGGTAGTCACTATGATATCTCTTGTTATTTTCAATAAAATTATCTATATTATCAAATATAGTATAAACTTAGCATTGCATTACACTACTAATAAAATCTAAACATTGGAGACATTATAGAACTTCAAAGGCAGTTAACATCAAACCAGAATGGGTATCCTATTGAATCCTGTCATCTTCAGAGTAGTTGCCCCTACTCTCATACTCGACACTCTTAAGCATACCAGATTCAAATAAAATCAGTCAAGATAAAACAGTGATATAACCAATTTTCTCTGTCTTATCTCTGCCATGCTATTTTTCTGTTGTTATTTGTTTACTTTTCTCCTTCATTCCACTGTCTGCCCCTTTCATTGAGGCTTTTCTGCCATTATTCCTGGAACCCTGGTGATTTTCTTCTCTCTCTCTAGAATGTCCTTCAGTATTCTTTGCAGGGTTGGATTGGTGGTCACAAACTTCCCCAGTTCCTCTTTGTCATGGAAATATCTTGTCTCTCCATTAATTTTGAGAGACAGTTTTGTAGGGTACATCATTCTGGGTTGGAGGTTATTTTCTTTCAGGGCTTAGAATATTTTGCTCCAAGCTCTTCTTGATTTGATGGTTTGCAATGAGAAGTCCACTGTGATTTTGATGCGTTTTCCTTTATAGGTAATCTGTTTCTTTTCTCTGACCACTTTTAATATTCTGTTCTTGTGATGGATTTCTGGGATCCTGATTATTATATGTCTGGTGTAGATCTGTTTGGGTTGTAGCTGGCTGGAGTTCTGTAGGTCTCATTTGTCTGAACTTCACTTCCATTACCTATGTTTGGGAAGTTTTCCTTAATTATTTCTGTGAATAGACTTTTTATTTCATTTGTATTTGTTGCTGCATCTTCATTCACATATTTTATTCTTAGGGTACAAATCCTCTTGTCATCTTCTAGCCTTTGTATTGTTGCTTCCTGGTTCCTTGTTATTTTTAAGAGATCCTTCCTTTCATGATCATACTTTGCAAATCTATCTTCAAGTTCTGAATGTTTGTCTTTAGTTTCTATTAAAAGATTTTGCCAGGTTTCAATGGAGTTTTTAATTTCCTGATATTCTCTTTGGATCTGTTTCATATATTCTAGGTTTTATTTATATTCTTCATCAAAGGCTTCTCTCCTTTCTCTGGGTTCCTTTATTCTTTCATTTGTGTCTACTTGAGGATTACCCAGGACTTCTTTTATTAATCTTATATCTTGCTTCACCTGAGTTAGAATTTCAGATTTAAATTTGACAATGAGGTCACGGATGTATTTCTTTATTTCCGATGAGGCTGTCTCTGGCATTACAGGTTTGCTGCTCTCAACCTCCTCTGTATTTACCTCTGTTGGACTCACTTTCCCTGGTTCTGCAGTTGGGGACCTTTTGCTCTTTCTCTGTCTTGTCATGGTTCTGGCCCCCTTCAGACAGGTGAGTGGTGGAGGTCTCTGGGCCTTTCGTTTTGCTTACAGTTTTTCTGCAGCACACTTGCTAGGGAATTACAGCCCCCCAGTCCGCTGCGGATCTGTGAATTGCACGCTGAGAGCTGGCTCCTCCCCCTACACCAGTCAACCAGTTTATGCTTCAACAGGTTTGTGTGTCCCTTGGGGATGCCACTGGCCCAGAAAAGCCTCATCCCTGGCTATTAGGTTTCAACCAGGGGCGTGGCCCAGCCCAAGCAAATCCCTCCAATCTGCTTTGAATTAGGAGTCATTGGAAGATGTGGCCTCAGGTTTTGATTCAAGCCAGCCCTGCCCAACTCCAAAATGTTGCCTAGCCAGTCGTCCCCGAATCTGGTTCCCGGTATTCACCAAAGTTCATGCAGCTTAACTGGCTGTTTCCACTCCCTGCCTCAGTGCCTCCTCCAGCTGAGGGTCTGGAGCTCACCAACCTCCGCTCACAGCAGGGCCGCAATCTCAGCTTGATCGTGAGTCACCTGACTCTAAGACTTGCTGGTACAGGGACCATTGCTTGCCCAGCTCCAGCCCTCTGTCCATGCTTCTTGTTCTTCTTTCTTTTTTCTTTCTTTTTTTTTCCTCAGTTTCTTCCTGTGTCATGAGAATTCCTCTCCTTTTGTCTGGCTTTCTCCATGTTGTGAGATTCCAGCGTCTGAGTTGTTCTTATTTATTTTTTCTCAGTGAGACTCTCTTATCGTGCTGCCACTCAGTCGGTCATCTTACAATCCCCTAAATATTTTGTAGTCTTTAAGGGATGGAACTCACAACCTCAAGTTTACAGAGTGGGACCTTAGCCAACTAAGCTAAACCTTGGAGCACATTTTTCTTTCTTTTAGTTCATTAATTGGATTCAATTTCCCTATCACTTCTCTCAATTTTCATTTATATTTCCATCTTTATTTCCTTCTCTCATAACTTCTCATATCATTCCTTTATCTATGTATTTTACCTATCTATTCATTAATGCCATGTTTAGTTTATTAACACAATATAAATGGTGTTAATTCTCCAATTAAATGACAGTTTGTATTAAAAACAAGACTCAACCATATATTACCTGCAAGAAATACACATCATCATCAAAGACATATACAGACTCAAACTGAAAGGATAAAAAATGGTATTTCAAACAGCTAGAGGCAAAAGCAAGCAAACATAGCTATATTTATGTATGACAAAAGAGACTTCAAATTAAATTGGTCACAAGAGACAAATGTGGCTGCTACATATTGGTAAAATGAACAATTGTTCACCAAGAAGAGATAACAATTGCAAATATATCCACACCAAATGTTAATGCACAACATTTAATGTAAAACTGCTATTTGCATAAAAGGATAGACACCAATAGAATAATAGTGGAAGACTTTCATAAAAGCTCTTACAAATAGGTCCACTGGACAAAAAAAATCAACAAAGAAACATTGGATTTAAACTACAATATATAAATCAAATTGACTTAACAGACATTATAGAGTGTCCCATCCAATACTCAGTGTACACATTTGTATAATACCTCTCAAGAGTTTTTCCAAAATACATCATATTCTAGACATAAATCAAGCCTTACCAAAAGTTGAAATGATTTTATATAACCTATCAGATTAGAATGGAATAAAAGTGGACCTTAGTAGCCAAAGAAACCACAGGAACTACACAAACACATAGATTTTGAAAGAATAGTTGGGTCTTTTAAGAAATCAGAGAAAAAATTAAAAAGTCCTTAAAAACAAATGAAAATAGAAATGTAATACATAAGAATCTGTGGGATACTATGAAAGGGGATCTAAGAGACAAACTTATAGCTGTGAGTATCTACATGAGAAAGTGTGAATGACCCCAAATAAGTACCTAAGTGATGCCCCTTGGACCAGTAGAAACAGAAGAACAAACCAACCAAAATCAAGTAAAAGGAAAGAAATGATAATAAAGATTGCTGAAGAAGTTAATTAAATTGAGATTAAAAGAAACACAATGATTAACTAAAAAGAATTGTTTCTTTGAAAATACAAAGAAGATTGATAAACCATTAGCCAAACTTTCCAAAAGAAAGATGGAGAAGAAGCCAGACATGATGGCATACATCTGTGACAACAGCACAGCACTATGGGAGGCTGAGGCAGGAGCATGTTCAAGCCCAGCTTGGGTAACATACAACTTAGAAAGATCCTATTTTAAAAATAAGGAAATGTACAAAATAAAGTTGGGACTGTAATTCAGTGCAAAGGTCATGGGAGGTAGAGGGGGAGAAAGAGAAAGAATGGAAAAGAGGGAGAGAGACAGAGGAGGAAAACAGAGAAGAAAGCAAAAGAGAGAAACAATAAATAAAATTAGAAATGAAGTTACAAAACACAACTGAAATCCAGAAAGTTATTACAAACTCTTGTTTTGAATCAGTATGTATTATTGAGAGAAAGAAATCTTCCGTCTAAGAAGGTCAAGAGGGGGTCTCTAGTGGGTGGCTTCTAGAAACTATTTTGAAAACTTATATTCCAATAAGTTAAAGAATCTAGAAAACAAATGCATACATTTCTAGAAACATGGTATACTAAAACTGAACCAAAAATATATAAGGAATCTAAACAGATAATAAGTGCCAAGGTTGAAACATTAATAAAATCACTCTCAAGTAAGAAAAGTTCAGCATATGTTAGATTTTTCACTGAATGTTACCAGACCTTTAAAGAAGAATTAACTTGCTCCAGGGTTTAGCTCAGCTGGCTAAGGGCCCACCCTGATAACCGTGAGGTCATGAGTTCGATCCCAGGTGCAAAAAAACAAAACAAAAAAACCACACATACACACACAAAGAAGAATTAACTGTAATTCTCAAACTTTTCAATGAAATAAAAAATAGAATGCTCTCTAGTTCACCCCATGAACCCAGCATTATCTTGTTATCAAAACTGCATAAAAGTTGAAACAAAAATGAAAAGCATAGATACAAAAGCATAGATTACAAAAGTCCTCAATAAGAGTTTTACAAACAGAATTCAGTAACACATTAAAAACACCATAAGTTATGACCACATTAATTTCATACCAGGGATGAAAAGATGGTCAATATGTTTAAATCAATAGATTGATATATCAAAATAAAATCAAGAATAAAAATTACATAATCACGTCATTAGATGCAAAAATCTCCTTTGACAAAATCCATCATCCCTGTATGATAAAAATTCTTAATGAAAGTAGGCATAAAATTATCTTATCTCAAACTGGTAAAAGCCATCTGTAACAAACCCACAGTAATATATGAAATGGAGAAAGTTGAAAGAATTTCCTCTAAAATCAGTAACAAGAAAACGGTGTCCACACTTACTACTTCTCTTCAATATAACATCTGAAACTTTAGCCAGAGAAATTGGGTAAGAGAAAGAAATCTAAGATATATAAATAGGAAAAGAAAATGTGAAATCATTCCTATTTAATCCTTTTCATATAAGATCCTAAAATTGGACTGGAAGATTCTTAGATGTCATAAGTAATTGAGCAAAGTAGCAGAATATAAATTCAGCATGCAAAAAATCAATAGCTTCTCTATTCACCAATAATGAATCTGTTAAAAGAGAAATCAGGATAATAATTCCATTAAGAATAATTTCATTAAAAAGTACATTGGAATCAGGCTGACAAAGAAGGTGCGGAGGACTCCTGACTGAATAGAGAAAGAAAAAAATCAACTAAACACAGGTAACTGGAAGAAAGGAAAGGATATAATATCCTGGTGCCAAAATCTACCTGAAATAAGAGACTTTAGGTAAACAAAACATAGTCATAACAATTTGTAAAAAGGCCCTCCATTTATGTGTGGAGCAGGAGCCACCTTTCTGGGAAGTCCCTAAAAAGCCAATATACTGCAACTGTATGAAAAACTCAAGCCAACAGGATATATTTGCAATATAAGGGCCCATGGCTCTTTTGCCTTCCTCCAAGCAGAGAATGTTGCAGTCCAGCAGCCCATTTCACCAGTACACACAGGGGCAAGTGACCAGGAAGCTGCCCCCTCCATAATGTGCCGTCACTGTTTCTTTTTTGGTTGTGTGCCATGGTGGCTAACTGGAAACTCTAGTGATTATAAGGTTAGGGACCTCAGTGGTGGTGGTGAAGGTAGTGAGTGAAGAACACTACTGTTCTTGCCCTACTCCCAGTAGCATGACAGAGGAGAGGGACATGAAATTTAAATAGCCATGGACCACAGTGGGGCAATTGTGGGAAGTTAGCATCCCCCAAACCTGCTCCCAATGATGTAAGACAAGAGAGAAGTGGGAACTGAAGAGCCTTTGGCTGTCTACGCAGTAGAAGCAGGGACTGCAAGCCAGCAGAAAGCATTCCGTCCACCATGCTCCCAGGAGTGTGAGAGAGGGGAGAGTCCCAGTGGAGGAGAACAGAGGAGACTGTTGAAGGGCTGGGAGGGGCAAACTTTGCACGGGCCTGGGAGCAGCCTCAGGCTGTCTCTGTCTGAAGGCCCCGCAAAAACTGGGAAAGTGATGTAGAGACAAACAGAGTAAGGATATGTGGGTAGGTTGCTGAGGGACATCCAGAAACTTGTGACTGAAGATGTGGCTCCACTCCCATATCTGGAGGCAAAGATCAGCCCTACATGCAGCACTAATTCTACTGCAGACTTGGCAGAATTACCCAGCATAGATTTGGGCTGTGTTTTAGATACTACTAAAGAACTGTGGACACCAGGGGAATTTTCTTGTTTTGTTTCTCTTTTGCTCTTTGTTGCTTTGGTTGTCTGTCTAGGTTTTACTTTTATTGTTTATTTTATATTTTTTCTCTCTTTCCTAGCATGTATTTGTTAATTTTTTGATACTTGCATGCAGTGAACATTGTCTCTGGTCTCTCTGGTTCACTTTGTCCTTCAGTCTGCTTTTTCCTGCATTCTTTCTTTCCTGCTCTTTTCTCCAGTTTCCCATAGCTTGGGTGATCATCCTTTGTTCTTCGTCCTTGCTTCTACTATGTTTCTTATTTTTATTTTTCACCTTTATGCCTCTTAAAATCCACCCCCACACATATATACAAGGTAAAATCACTCAACTACGGGGAAACTCGCTACATTTAAGTTCCTGGTTTATGTTGGATTTGTTATATAACTACAGATGTTGCTTCTATGGTTAAAGGTAACAAATTAATAGTTACCACAGTTTATCTGTTTCTAGGTTGTGCTTGATGCTATTATTATTGCTAATTGTACTTCTTTACCTAGAGTACCATATCTATTATAATGAGTTGTTTTTTTTTGTATGATAACACTGTGATTGTCAGAGGTCATAATTATCACCATAGTCTAGAACCAAGGAACTTGGTGCTGGGTCAAATTAATAGCAACTTTTTAACTCTAATAAATTGGGGAGGTAAGATTTTGGGATAGACACAAAGGCCACGAGCTACATAAACCTACAGGACATGTCTGAGGCATAGACATTTCCTACAGAAGCCTTGATACTAGTGATAAAGTGAGCTATTATAAGCAATTTGCAAGCATAAACACAGAAAACAAAGTAAAATTTTTAAAAAATGACATGACATAAAAGCAAAATGCAACCCCAGACCTCTAGCTCATCCAAGACAAGTCCAGGGAACAATGAGATTGAGGAAATCAGAAGCCATTCATCTGAATTTCCTGAAATGGTAGCAGTATCAGCAAAAACAAGCAAATGAACAAATAAATAAACAGCAGCTACAACAAAAGAATCCCAGATGAATAGAATAATTGAGAAAATCAGATCAGAAATAATCTCTCAGGTAAAGAGACAATTATCATAAGGAAGGACTCACTTAGTGTAGACACAGATTAAAAAAAAAGAGGAGTTTACCAAAATGATAGAAACCATAAAAGCTGAACATAGGAAAAAGATAGAATCCATGAAATAGATTCAAACAGATATCCAGCAGATTAAAAATTCTATTATAATTATGCACAGCCATATGAAACAATGTGAGGACAGAAAATTAGATCTAGAAGACAGAATTGTGGTTAAAGATCACAAGAAGAAAGATTTTTTTTTTATTACTGGGATCAAACTCACAATCTCGCGCTTGCCAGGCAGGCGTCTATCCTGCTGAACTAAATCCCTGGCGAAGAAAGATTTCTTAAAAAAACCAAGGAACGATGAAAAATCAATCCAACAATTGCAAAATGATACAAACAATAACATTATATTGATTGGAATCAATAAAAAAGCAGGAGACAGTGCCAATGACATAAATACCTTTTCATAGAAGTAATGGCAGAAAAATACTGAAGTCTGGAAAAAGAATTCAACATACAGTTAAGAGAGGCACATAGACACTCCATTAGAAAGGACCAAAATAATTCCCCACCAAGGTGTATAATAATCATGGTTACAGAAATTCAGCATAAGAACAGAATATTAAAAGCTGTTAGAGAAAAGAAGCAAAACACCTATAAAGGAAAGGCTATCAGAACCACAGCAGACTTTTCAGTGAAAGACAGCTTGGAGTGGAGAAATAAGATGCTTCCATGAAAAAGAACATCTGGAGAAATGCTTGACCACCAAACCAGCTCTCCAAAATATTCTGAAGGATATTTTACAAAGAGAGAAGACAAAGTGAATTTCATGCCAAATGTGATCACTACATGTTTAAGGGAGAACTACACGAGGAACATGACAATCATAAATATATATGCACCAAATACTGACACACCCAACTTTATAAAACAAATATTAAAGGACATGAGAAATCAAATAACCACTAACATAATTGTAATGAAGGAATCTGAATACCTCATGGTTATGAATAAACAGATCTAGTAGACAAAAAAAATCAAGAAAGAAATATCAGAAATGAAACAAGAATGTGAACAAATGGACTTAGTAGATACCTAGAGTATTCTACCCCACATCATCAGAGTACACATTCTCAGCTATGCATGGCACATTCTCCAAAATAAACCACATACTAACTCCTAGAACATGCTTCAATAAATGTAAAGGAATTAAAATTATTCCATGCATATTATCAGATCATAGTGCAAAGAAATTGAAAATTGATGGCAAAAGAAATTAGAAAGTCTACATACATACATGGAAATTAAATAACAGCCTTCTGATAACCAATGGGTCACAAGTGACATTAAAGAAGAAATTAGATAGTTTCTGCAATTAAATGATAATGCCAGTACAACATACCAGAATTTATGGGACAGAATTAAAGGAGTCCAATGAACTCTCGTGAACTCTCATATCAGCAAAACAGAGTGAGTGCACATAAACAATGTAATGGGGGCTGGGGATTTAGTTCAGCGGCATAAGCACCTGCCTTGCAAGCAAGTGGTCCTGAGTTTGATCCCTGGTACCGATCAAACAAACAAACAAATAAAATGTAGTATTGAACCTCAAGCTTCTATAAAAATACCAAGTCAAGCCCAAAACTCATATAAGGGAAGAAATTAGCAAGAGCAAAGCTGAAATTAATGGAAATTGAGAGTAAGAAAAGAATACAAAGAACCGATGAATTAAATAATTGATTCTTTGAAAGATCAAATAGAGAAACATGTAGCCACCCTTCTCCAAAAAAGAAAAGTTAAGCTTCAAATCCATGCAATTAAGAATGAAAAAAGTGAAACAATAGATTCTGCACTGATCCAGATCATCAATATTTACTTCAAGAACCTGTATCAGATGAGACAGAAAACACAAAAGAAATGAACAGATTCATAGATATATATGAATTACCAAAGCTGAATCAAGAAGATATAAAATTTCTAAATAACCCAATATCAATCAATGACACTGAAAATGTAATTAAAATTTACCAACACTGTATCATTTTTATCCTTTTTTTCCCATTTTGCTTTAAAAAAAAACCTTACCAACAAAGAAATACTCATTTCCTGATGGATTCAGTCCTGAATTCTAGAAGAAAATTAGAAAAGATCTGATGAAACAACTCTCCAAACTCAATTCAGAAGGGAAGAGATGCTCCCAAAGGCATTCCTGGAAGCAAGTTTTACCCAGATACCAAAACCAAAGAAGGGTCGAACCAAAAATGAGAACTACAGGCCAATTTCCCTAATGAACATAGACACAAAATTCCTTGATAAGATACTGACAAACAGAATGCAGCAAATCATCCAGAAAATTGTACACCACAACTAAATAGAATTCATCTCAGAGATAAAATAATAGTTCTACATATGCATATCAATAAATGTAATATACCATATCAACAGAATTGAAAAAATTCACATAATATCAATAGATGCAGAGAAAGCATTTGACAAAGTTCAACACCCTTTCTTGATAAAAACCCTTACAGAAAATTGAAATAGATTTATCTCAATCTGACAAAAGCCATCTATGACAAACCAACAGCTAACATCACACTGAATGGTCACAAACTAAAAGCTTTCACTCCAAAATCAGGAATAAGACAGGTATGCCCAGTATCACCACTGCTATTCGATATAGTTCTAGAAGCATTAGCCAGAACAATTAAATAAGGGAGAAAAATAAAAGGAATAAGGATAGGGAAAGGAAGAAGTTAAGTTTTCATTATTTGCAAATGGTATGATATTCTACATAGAAGACCACAAAATCTCCACCAGAGAACTTCTGGATTTAATAACTAAATTCTGACACATAGCTACATACAAAGTTGACACTCAAAACCAGTAGCATTTCTGTTTACAAATAACAAATGCACTGAGAGAGAAATTAAGGAAGCCACACCTTTCATGATTGCATTGAAAAAAATGATACATTGAGGAATCAATCTCATACAGAAAGTAAAAGATCTTTACATTGAAAATTACAGTGCCCTGAAACAGAAGACCAAAGAGAGTTTCAGCAAACAAAGAGCTATACCTTACTCTTGTGTAGGAAAAACCAACATAATGAAAATCTTTATACTCTCAAAATTAATATAGAGATTTAATGCAATCTCAATCAAAATACGAGTAGTCTACCTCACAGAATCAGAGAAAAGAGCTCTAAAATTCAGTTAGAACCAGAAGAGATCTTGAATATCAAAGGCAATTCTGGGTAAAAAAGGCAAGGACTGGTGCATCACAATTTCTGACTTGAAGTTATATTACAGAGCTACTGTGATTGGGGAAAAAAAGCATGATACAGGTAAATGTACAGACCTGAGGATTAACAGAAAAGATTAGAAGATACAGAAACAACTCCAAACATAGTAACCTTATCTTCATGAAATGGACCAAAACCCTTCACTGGATGAAAGACAGACTCTTTAATAAATGGTGCTTGAAAAACTGGCTTTCAACATACCGAAGACTAAAACTATACCAATGTCTTTTACCATGCTCTAAACTAAAATCAAAATGGATCAAGTATCTGAATATTAAAACAGAAATACTAAATCTGTTGAAATAGGTACTAGCTAGAAAATAGATACTCTTGAAAATGTAGGTTTAAGCAAATACTTTATGAACAAAACCCCAGTCACACAGGAAACATTACAAAAAATTGACAATTGGGATCTCATCATAATAAAAAACATTAGAGCAAGAAAAGAAATCACCAATAGAATAAAAAGGCAACCCAGAGTGGAAAAATTTTTGTTAGCTGTTCTTCACACAATGAAGTTTTATTTAGAATACATAAATAAAAACACCATACCACCTCAATTTATAGACTGACATGGGTATCTGAAATGAATAGGTATTTCTCAGATAATGATGTGCAAACAGCAAGAAAATAAATGAAAAATGTTCAACATTACTGGTCATTTCAGAGATGGAAATTGAAACAACACTGAGTTGCCATCTCACTCCAGAAAGAATGACTATTATCAAGAAATCAACCAATTACAAATGCTGGTGAGGCTTGGGGAAAAGGAGCCCTTCTCCACTGTTGGTGGAAGTGAAGGTGCTTTGACCACTGTAGAAATCAGTGTAGAGCTTCCTCTAAAAACTAAAACTAGAGGTTCCACTTGACCCAGCTATTTCTCCCTTTGGTATCTTCCCTCCAAAATTAAAAGCATCATACCACAGTAATACATGCACACACATGCTTATAATAGCACAGTCTGTAACAGGTAAATCTTGGAAACAGTTCAAATGACCATCAACTGATGAATAGATTAAAAATGATGTGTTTTTTATACAGTGGAATACTATTCAGCCATAAATAAAGATAAATTTGAGACGTATTTAGGTAAATGGATGTACCTGTGAGACTATATTCTTGTGAAATAAATCAGACACATTGTGAAAATTGCATTTCCTCTGATATTGCAATGAATGTGCAATATGCACATTGATTACACTCAAAAAATATAAATAGGGATCAAAATGTGTAATAGATTTTGTGAAATAAGAAGGAAATCTTGAAATAGGAAGGGGAAATAGGGAGGGGGGAGAATGAAGGAAGTGAAAAAAAAATGATTAAAGGAAAAAAATGGAAACAGTAGAGGGGTTGAAGGGAAGGTAGAGGAATGGAAAAAATGTAAGAATCAAGATATATCATGACAGATTCCCTATGATGAATGTGATCATTATGTATATCTAAAATGTACCAATAAACTTAATTAAAAAAGAAAGAAAGAAATAGCAACCAAAGCCAGCATAAGATATTGCCTTGCATTTGTTAGAATGGCTGTTATAAAAAAGACAGAAGAGACGTTTTCAGTGAGGGGAGGATGGGGTAATATAAACTACTGAAATCACTATGAAAAATAGCGTGGAGGTTTCTTCAGTATTAAGGTTGAAACTACATGTGGTCTGGCAACCTCAATACTGAATACGTATTAAAGGAGATGAAATCATTGTACTGAGGAGACATCTGTGATCCCATGTTCACAACAGCTGGGATATAGAATGTGCCTAAGTGTCCACCGATGGATGAATGAACAGAGGAAATATTGCACATATATGTATAATAGAATGTCATTCAGGCACACAGGACAATCATTTGTCACAACCTTATGAATCTGAAGGGTGTCACATTAAGTGAAGTGGCACAGAAACAGGAGTGCTGTGTGATCTTACTTATGTGTGAAACCTGCAAAAGCTGAGCTCATAAAGTGGGGAGATTAATGATTGCCAGGATTTGGGGGTTGGAGAAACAGAAAGATGGTCAAAGAGTGAAACATTTCAGTTATGCAGGCTGCATGAATGTTTTGAATCTAACACAGTATAGTGATTACAGCTAATAGTGTCTTGTATGCTGTACATTTCATAAAGACACATCTCAAACATTTTCCCTCTACACACAAAATTGATAAAAACATGCAGTAATAGACATACTCATTAACTTGGTTATGGTAATTATTTCACAATGTATAAATACATCAAAACATTATCCTGAGTATCATAAATATATAAATTTGCAGGTTTTAATTGTAGTTCAGTAAGACTAAGAAAAAAACTAATATAAAAACACCAGCTTTAATTACATAGAAAGTAAAGTTGTAATAGTATCAATAGTAGTAGAAGCAGCTGTAACTATAGTAATAGGATTAAGTGTTTGCATTTATTGAATGCTTTGAGGCATCCATTGCTTTAAATGGTTTGTGTATAATAACTCATTGAATCCTCATGCTAATCCAAACAAAAATCTGCTATCATTAACAAAATAAGCATAAACATAGATGGACTAGGGAATATCACACAGATAATATTTGATGTATAATATTTTATATATGATATATCATGCCAGTAGATATTCATCATAAGAATAAAACAATTGAAATTCTTATTAATTTTATCAAAAAAGAAAGTGAAAGTCCCCTGTAATGAATATTATAGAGCATGGAAGAAAGGTATTGAGGACAGCATTAAAAATGGAAGACTTCTTTTGGTCATGTATTAAAAGAACTAATATTGTTAAGATGTCCACATTACTAACTGCAATCTATGGATTTAGTTTTATCTCTATTTCAACTTCAATAACACAAACACATATGGAAGCACAGAAAGATCCATAATAGCCAAAGCATCCCATGGTATCTGATTTCAAATTATAATATAAAGTCATAATAAAAACAGAATGATAATGGTGTAAAAACAGACATGAGACCAATGGGATAAAACAGAAAACACAGAAACAAATCCAATTTTTGATAAGAGGCCCAGGAACATATACTGGAGAAAAAAAAGTATGTTTAACAAATGGCACTAGGAAAACTGGATATCTGAAGATTGAAACAAGATCCTTTTTCTCTCAAAGTGTACTAAAATAAAATCAAAATTGTTCAAATACCACTAAGAGAGGAAATACTGAAACTGCTAGATGTCAACACAGGGAAAATACATGAAACCAGACACAGAAAAAGATTTCTTGGATAAAGACCTCAACAGTACAGGAAGCTTAGTGACTTAGTGAGACCTTGTCTCAAGATAAAAAAACAAAGAAGGATGGGGATGTAGCACAGCGTAAAAGCTCTGGGTTCAATTCTTAGGGCTACACATGCCAAAAATATGGAAAGAGAAACGAAAGAAAGAAAGAAGAAAGAAAGAAAGAAAGAAAGAAAGAAAGAAAGAAAGAAAGAGGGAAGAAAGAAATAAAAGACAGGAAAGACGGAAGGAAAGGGAAGGAAAACAAAGGAAAGGGAAGGAAGGAAGGAAGGAAGGAAACCTCTCACAAAGAAGACTATATTTAGTTTCCTTCGGTTTAGTTCTGTCGAACATTTGAGGAACAAATAATGCCCCACTCTTCACACTCTTTCAAAAAATGTAGGTGAAATGACTACTTCTACTAATTTTATGAAGCCCACATAATCTTCCCTCCTTTTTTCTTGTTTACCTTCTCTCTTTCTTACCCCTTCATTTCTTTTTTCTTGTCTTCTAAACATATAGACATTGTAGGTGACAGGAAAAATGTTCTAATATTGTGGAAATGTGAAAATAATCAGTAGGCTTCTTTTTCATTATATATTTCTCCTTTTCCTTCGCAGTTTATCTAGACCCTCTGCCTTGTTAATGACATCCGGGGCCTGGCACGTGGGATGTGCATTGCGGAGAGTGAACAGGTAACAACATAGAAATGTCTGTTCATACAAATTCATGGAAATTTGGAGACAAGCACCACACTGCTTCGTTAAATCATTAACTGTGAGCATGGTATCATGTGCTACCGAACTTCTCAGTACTTATCTTTGTGTTGTCAGAGAAAAACCCAATGGAGTAGGTTATTTTTAAAGAGCAGAAATTTATTTCTCATAGTTCTGGAGGCTGAGAAATCTAAGATCAAGATGCGGGTTGGTGAGGAGTGCTCTGTGCTTCTAAAATGTGACCCTTCTCCTGCCTCCTCCAGAGGAAGGAATGCAGTAGCCTGAAGTGAGGAAGGTGGGAGAGCAAGTAAGAGACACAAGCTATACAGAGACTCTCATTTAAGCCTTAGTCTCATTCAGAAGTCCTCAAGGACTATTCATCTCCTAAATGAATCTCCTAACTTTTAATACTATCACAGTTGTCTGTTAAGTTTAAGCACCTGAATTTTGGATGGGACATATTCAAACCCTAGTAGTTTCTTCTGCAAATGGATATATGGTACTTATATGAGCAGAGAAATGGAATTATATAATATGATAATTTACCTCCCATATAATTGTATAGATGTTAATGTCCCCATTGCTTCTCCACATTTTCCTGAATATCTTTAGGAGTCAAGAATTATTGGTTACCTTACCTACCCATTCACCCAGCAGAAAAGCTGATAGTTTAGAACAAGTAATTGTATGTAGACTTTTCCCCTTCATTGCATCAACTCACAAATCAGAAACACAGAGATTTGGAAGGTTTGGCATCTTCACTAACTTGGAAACTAGCAGTGTTCTCTGGAGACTTCAAAGGAGCATGGGTTAATGGGGGCATTTCATTATCTGGTGAAATCTTGGCGTGCCTGGGGACCAATTAGGGAACTCTTGAAGTCATTTCTCTCTGAACTCAACAATAATTTCAATTATGGTAATTTAGAAAATTGCATACTTTAGATATTGGCTTCCTAACTTTTTATGAAATGTTTTCCTGTATTTCATTAAAAGTCTGTATTTCACTGAAACATATGCATAATAGGAATGTGTTATAAACATATTTATGAAGAATGGTTCATTGTCATGACTTAACCTGATCCCTGTGGTTTCCTGCTCTTCTCATTATATTCACAGCTGAAGTTTCTGGTTGCAGTTTGTAAAGGAAGTATTGCATTTCCATTCTAACTCACTTCATGTTCTACTCTTGTATTACGTTGAGAAGTTAGAATTTTGATTTAAAGTAAAAATGACATTTACAAATCAGCTAAAACAGTACTTTTTGGTCCTGAATCTATAAAGAATATATTCTTATTCTTGTGCTAGAAGTTCTGAGCTTGTTAAAATACTAGAATTATTGTACAAGATTGATTACAGGTAGAGATGGTAAAAATGTATGAAAATGAAAATATATGAAAATATTTGAAATGAAATATATGAAATGAAAATATGAAATAAGGGATAGTAATATGGAAAATGACTAAACATTAAAGAATTAATAAATCAATAATAAGCACTATTTAATGTAAGAATTCAAGGAGGTACTAAAATGTTGACTGAATAAAGCAATAGATGTATTCAATCAATTTTGATCCATATACTTGATGTTTGTGAGATATAATAAAAATCTCCACTCACTCTGACCATCTGTGCTATTCAGGAATATAAAAAAGTTATATATGGTAAAAGTGTATACTAGGGATGAATTGTAAACTACAGAAAATAAAAAAAGATGAGAGTCACTATTTCACTTGCTAAGTAAAGTTTTTCAGAGTGGCTGGGTGAGTTACTTCTCCAATTCAACAAGGCTCCATTAGGTAAATGATAAATTGAACTCCAAGGGGCTATGATTTGAGGGATGTTGTAGCTGACAGTAATGAGGCAAGAAGATATTTGAGATTTGCAAGGACACTGGTGGAGTGCTAAGAATGAGTCTTCATATGCATACTTATGATAATTCATTTTCAGAATGGTCCATTCTTTCTTTTTTTATGTTACTAGAGATAGAACCCAAAGCCCAGGAGACACGTATCCTATATACTTTATCACTGAACTATACAATCAGCTCCTATTCTTGCACTTTTAAACAATTTCTGCTTATCTACTCTCTCATGAATGGAGCTACACCTGTGAAGATTGAGATGCCATCTAAAGCTATTGGTTCATTACTAGTAGGAAACACATTTAAATCATATATTGTCAAGTGAGTGGCTTTGACACTAGCTGTTTATGTACTCTTGGTAGATATTCCCTTTTATTTATGTAAAATTTGGATCAACTCAAGTGTGCTGATGGTCATTTCATCGATTAAAAGCAAGTTAAATCCCTTTTTTCCAGTTTCATTATTTCTAGCATGCCTGATAATAAATGATAGGTATATATGAAACAATGAATGAGTAGGTTAACTTGATAGTAGAACATGATGGGAAATAAATTCACATAATAAAAAAAAATCTCACTACTACTGGGCAGACCATATTTTTACAACAGAAACCCTTTTCTATTTGTAAACTTTTGTTTTCAGATCTAAAAATCAGATGAATGAAATACAAATACTTGTGGGCATTTATTCCACATTGATTTGATTACAAACTAAGGTATTCGAGTGCTCTAGAGGACCTTATGGTACCCGTCTAGATCTATTTGGATCTTCCTCCCAGACTCTGAATTTTGCTGCTCAAACTAGACCCTTTCATCTTTTTTGGACGATGACTCTTGTACTTTGGATTCTCCTTGCCCCTTAGGGAGAGTCAAAGATCCTTTCTTCTTTACTGCCCTTGTCTTGTAAGCCATTTATGGCCCAGGACTTTCTGGTCTGTTAGTACAAAAGCCATCTCTACTGATACCAGAGACAGACAGAATTTGAAGTTAACACCTGAGAGATCCCAGAAGGACTGATGTAAGTCTAGACCATTACCTGAAGTTAGATCCTTCCAGCATCTTCACACTTTGTTATTAGCCTTTTGCAAGTCTTTTTTTTTTTTTTTCCTGGAAGCATTCTTTTAATTGATCATTACATTCAAATTATTGGCTGAGGACCTACCTTCAGGAGAATTTGTTCCCTGAACACTCCCAGAACTATAACTAGGAGCCACAGTGAATTCACATAGGCACTACGCTTGCTTTGCAATAATTCATGTCAGGGTTTGTAAGAGGTGGTGACTATCTACTGCTCTAATATTTGCAGTCACCTGCGATATCTTCAGCTCTTAAAGAACAATAGTGAACAATATAGTAGACCTTAACAGATTTCCTATTATCTTGCTTATCCACCAGGATGACATTACACTATTTACTTTTAAAGGGTTCAAAAGGAAAATTTCCCCACAGACTCATTGCATTCCAGTCAACAATATCCATTTTTAAGAATTCCATAAGATATGTACATCATATCCAATTCTGATGAATTCAATAAATTTATCATACTATATTATGTCTACAAACTCTGGGGCATTCTTAATATGCATTTTATGGGGATTTTTATCTTTTTGATAAAAATGGAAGAAACAGTTAATATAAAATGTGTACAGTAAAATGGTGTCTAGATTTTATACAAACACAAAGTTAAAAATCTGAGGCTTAGCAGCTCATATGAAAATTCACTTCATGGTTTGATTGATCATTTTTTAATGCACATATCTTGTGATCTGAACAGCTACTTTGAAGATAATACACAATATATTAACCAGTGTTAATATCCTATTGTTTTGTTTTGAAACTCTGTATCATCATTTTGATTTTTTTATAGCTTTATCATTTAAAAAATTCACTTCAAAGAGAATTTTTCTGGAGCATGAATTTGCTTATGAGGCTTTAAAATTATTTGTCTTTATTTCTGTGTTCAGTGGAATTAAACAGTTATTGAAGCATCATAATTAGTACTGTAGTGATTTGGAATAAGCTTTAAGTAAGTGAAATATAAAGGTAAAATTTGTCTTTGCTATTATTAAAAGATATATAAATTATGAAGAGGTATATAATACATGTTTTTCATCATTTGGATATAGGATGAGATTCTGATCCATTCAACAATTATTGGAAATCATTTATTTTCCAGGACCCATGGAACATAGTCAGTTTGTGAATATTATCTTCCCTACTCTGAGGTCAGTTTTTTTTCCATGTTGAAATGAAGGAAACAGTCTTAGAGAAGTAGATGTCCCCAAATCACACATAATCACCAGCAGAAATGAGATTGTGACCTGCGAATATGAGATTCAACTTCTGTGCTGTTTTTGGTCTTCTCAGCTGCTTAAAAAGTAGAAAAACAGTCTTTCTCCACATCCAGTTTTAAATGTAAAATGTTTCTAAGCAGTTGCCACCTGTACCACAATAATTTTAAACCTGATATGTTTCTGGAAGATTTATTCTGATAGATAATGTTATCTTTTGGCATTTTTATGCCAAGATACAGGGAGCAAAGTTTTCCTGTACTTTCTGTATATCTCTGTAATGTTTGGTAGAGAAAATAAATCACAGAGTAGAAGGTATTCATGTGTAACATTCTACTACTCATTTGTGGGAGAAGTGAAAAATACACATCAGCCACTGACAAGCATCAGATTTCTCTCTCCATGTTTATATTGGTTTAATATCATTCAGGGAGGGAAGGTGCTTGCCTTCTGATTTATGTTCACTGACAAGAGAAATGTCTATGATGATTAATTACACTGCTTTCAGATTTTGCTGTGATGTTTACTTCTGTACCTCCAACTCTGAGGCAAGTAAGTGTCTTATGTCTTGCCATAGACAAATAGTTAAGCTTTCTTTCTTTTAACCAAATGATACATAGCTTGTATTGAATGGATTATTTTAGGGATTTATTTGTAATTATGATTTTTGTCTTTATAAGGGAGAGTGGTTTCTCATTGTGAGCACATATGCATAATTTTATTATAATGTTTTATATATATATAATTTTATTTCAAGGAAACATTGCTATAGGTGAGAATTTGAAGGAATTTAGAAAAATATGATGCAAACGTCAAAATATTCATATTCTGTCACTTCACTATGTGAGCATGTCCAAATAATTGTCAGAGATATGAAAAAAGATTTCAGTACAAAGATGATCATTTCAACATTGTATAGAGGATACAGTAAGTTAGTCAGATACTCAAGTAAAAGACATAAGTAAGTAAATCTTGAATTAACTATATGATAGAATGTATATAACAATTAAAAGTCATTGTTTACCTAAGATTTATTTGTATAAAAGTTCTTCATGGTTTAATGTTAAGTGCCAAAATCACTGTTAATGACTTATCATCTGAAAAACAATACATAGAAAATGAAATGTTAATTTTAAACATACTCTGTAAGATTTTGAAAATATCAGTAATACTTATTCTTTTCAAAATATTCCTTACTTGTCTGAGTTTTCAATAAACACACATTTTAACAGTAAATAATGTATTGCAGAGCATACACGAGAGGTAAGAGTGCTTTAGGAAAGTTTAAAAAATTTGGGCTCTGGAGTAAGTGTGCCTAAGTTACCACATAATGGTAACATCTGGCCTGCTGCCTATTTTTGTAAATAAAGTTTTATTGCAACACAGTTACCAAACCCATCATGTACTTAATTTCTATGGCTGCTTTTGCACTCTATTAGCAAAATTGAGTAGATGTGATTGTAAGGCCTAACTTATTTATTGTCAACTCTTTTTATATTTGTCAATTACTATTCTAAAGTAATAAAACAACTTTAATAAATAAATTTGTTCTCCTTTTTGAAATATATCAAAATATTAGTTTATTTTCTTTCAAAATTTCTCTAACTTCTCATGCATATTCTGGAAGCATATGCTTTTTAAGTAAAAAGCAGTGGATCAAGGTTTTGTACACATTCATATTCAGAGGTTGTATTAGTTACTTTTCTCCTGTCACTGAGACAAGATATCCAACACCCAAAGTTAAGGAAGGAAAAGTTTGTTTAGCTTACAGTTTGTGGAGGTTTCAGTCTATAATCAGCTGGCTCCAAGGCAATGGCAGAGGAACAAGAGTTCATGGCAGTGGCAGATACCAAAAGTAAGGAGAGCAGAAGGGAAGGAGCTCTTATATTGTATGCAAGTAATATGCTACAGGGTGGGTGTAGCACTCGCACCCATAATCCCAGCACTGGACCATGAATCAATCACAAATATTTTCTTTTCTTTTTTCTTCTTTTATTTTCTCTTTTCTTTTCTTTTCTTTTCTTTTTTCTTTTCTTTTTTGTACCGTGGATTGAACTCATGACCTTGTGCTAGGCAGGCAGGTGCTTATGTTTTGTTATAAAATCAAAATGCATACTGTTCTACATTACTTATGAATCTAATTTTCCTTTTCCTCACAATTCATTATTTACTTTTCTTCTTTGATAACAAAACAATGTTTTCTTAATACTTAGAGTATTCTACATTAAACCAAGAGAGAGATCTATGTTGATGATTCTGTGTTACATTTTCATACAAGAAAGATATTCTTTAGTTTTAGGAGTCAGGTTTGGCTTTCTTTTTCAGGGAAATTTTTATTGTTTTATCTATTTGTGTAGTATTTCTTATTTAGGAAAATCAATTATTTGAAGGCTTACAACCAACTAGTAAGTTGGATTGTTTGTCAGTCCTCAACTTCTTCTCTCTAACTGCTTCAAAGTTTTGGTATGGTTTGTTTCTTTCTTTTCCTTTTCCTTTCTTTCTTTCTTTCTTTCTTTCTATACTGGGGATTGAACTCATGACCTTGCACTAGCCAGGCAGGCACTTATGCCACTGAGCTAAATCCTGGCCCTGGTATTGTTTTTCTTTTCTGACAGTGTTGGAGATTAAACTCAGGGCCTTCCTTGCACATGTTAGGTAAGTAGTCTATTACTGAGCAACATCCCAAGCCTGATTTCCTAGTCTTTGGGGGTCTGCATTTATTGTTTATTATCAAGAACTTTCTATCAATAAAAAAGGTTTTTTTAATAATTTGCCTAGTAGAATTATTCATGAGTTCAATTTCTTTCATGAGAAAGAAAGAAAGAAAGAAAGAGAGAAAGAAAAGAAACAAACTAAAGAATACCCTTCTTATATGAAAATGTAACACAGAATCTTCAACATAGATCTCTCTCTTAGTTTAATGTAGTATACTCTACATTCAGGAGTTGCTTAAACCATGACAGTGGATGTCTTATGAATGGAAATACCACTTTTATAAAACTGAGGTAGCTCTCAGTTACCTCTCTCATCCTTTCTGCCTTGTGAGGATACAGTGAAAAAATGGCTGCCCATGAATAGGAAGGAGTCCTCACCAGTCCCTGAGCACTGTAGAATCTTGATTTTGGACCTCTAAGTCTTTGGAATTCAGAGGAACAAATGTCTGTCAATTTTAAGATACACAGTCTATGGTATTCTGTTGTAGTTGTCCAAATAAAGTAAACCATCTAATTTTTCATCTTAGGAAATAATGAAAGTCTTGTTTCATACCATTAACTGTTAGCTGTTGAGTTTTTATAATTTTCTTTTTCAAATTAAAGGAGTTCATCTCTATAATTTTCTGGGAGTTTTCATAGTGAATTGATGTTATATTTCATCAGATGATTATTTTTGCACACATCCACATAATCATGATAATTTTATTCTTTAGCCTGTTGATGGAATAGGTTATACCTGTTGATTCTTGAATGCTGAGGCAGTCTTGTGTTCCTAATATAAATTCCACTTGCTTATTATACATTATTGGAATTGGTTTCCTGATATTGTTTGATTCTATTTATATGTATCGTTCATTAAAGTTTTAAAATTAATTGACTTATTTTAACTGGAAAACTAAAATAATTGTCATGTACAATATGATGGCTTGAAATATACATTCTGGAATGACTAAATCAAGTTGTTAACTATATGTATTATTTCACGTATTTGTTGAGAAGATTTAAAATCTATTCTTTCAGCAACTTTCAATTATAGAGTACGTTATTATTATTATCATTATTAAAAATTGTCATCACATTGTAGTATAGATCTCTTAAACTTAGTCCTCTTATCTAACTGAAAATTTCTATCCTTTGACCAATTCTTCTTCTACTCTCTCCTGCCTTTACCCCAGGTACCAGAATTCTAATCTTTGCTTTGATGAGTTCAACTCTTCCAGATTCCACATATAAATGAAAAAATGCATATCTGCTTTTCTGAGAATGGCTTATTTTACTTATCAGAATGTCCTCTATGTTTATCATGCTGTCACAAATGACAGGATTTGTTTCTTCTTGAAGGCTTGATAGGAGGACTCCATTGATTTGAGTGTGGATATAGCACTTGTTTTTGTCTATTGATGGCCATTTAGGTTGCTTCCCTATCTTGCCTCTTGTGAATTGTGATGCATTGAACATGGGGACAGCAGATGTCCTGAGACATACTGAATGTATATATGGATCATATGGTAATTCTGTTATATTTTTAATGTTAGAGAAATTGCTAAACTTTATTTTGAAATGTCTGTACTAATTTATGTTTCATTCCTATGTGCCCCTAGGGTTTGTCCATTCCTTATATCCTTGCCAATAGTCTTTATCTTTTCTCTTTTTGATAATAATTTTTCTATCTCGTTGGAAATATTATCTCATTGTGGTTTTAAGTCTCCATTTTCCTAATGATTAATTATAGGTATTTTTATAAACCTTTAAACATTTGTATGTTTTCTTTTGAGAAATATTTCTTTAAGACTTTGGCTCATTTTTTAATCAAAGTTACTTGTTTTCGTATATCTGAATTCTTTATATATTTTGAACATTAATATTTTATCAGATGTAATTTACAAATATTTTTCTGCCATTCTATAGGTAGTTTCTTCTTTCTTTTGATTCTTTTGGTGTGCAAAAGCCTTCCAGATTGATATACAGCTGACTTTTCATAACTGGTAGTATTGTATTCATAGATTCAATCAACAGTGGACTGAAAGTGGTCACAAAAATTGTGGAAATCCTTGACACACTCAGGCTTTTCCCCTTGTTATTATTCTCTAAACTACATAGCATAAAAACCGTTTACATTGCATTAGGTATTGTAAGTATTTAGAGATGTAGCATATGGAGGATAACCATGGATTATATGCAAATAGTATGCCAGTTTAGGAATTTGAATGTTCAAACATCGTGGTGTCAGCAGTGGGTCCTGGATCCAATCCTCCACAGATATCAAGGGATTATTATAATCTTATTTGTCAAATTTTGCTGTTGGACACTGTAGCATCAGAAATTCTGATCTGCAGTTTTTCCTTCTTGTAATGTGTTTAACTGGATTCCTGTAATGTTTTTCTCATAGAATGAGTTAGGAAGTATAACATCATCTCCTATTTTTTGAAGAGATTTTGAATAATTGGCCTGACTTCTTCCTTAGTATTTGATGAAATTCATCAGGGACTCTATTTGGTCATGATCCTTCCTCTCCCTTCTTGCCTCTCTTTTTTCTTTCCTTTCTACCTCATTTTCCTCTTATTTTGAAGTTTGTTAATTTTTTATTGTTTTTTCATAGACATAACTCTATTCAGATTATGTTTTCTTTGTGAGTGATACTTGGAACTTTTATGTAATTTGTCCATTTTATCAAGATATCATATTTGTGGATCTTTCATACTGTATCTTTTTATCATTTTAATGTCTACAAGATCAATAATGATACTTTCTCTTTATTTTTCACATTGATAATTTTAATCTCCTTTTTTCTTGGCTTTTTTCTTTTACAAATTTCATTAATCATTTCTAAATAACAAGTTATTGGGTTCATTAATATTTTCCTGTTGTTTTTCTAATTTTTGTATTTTCTATCTAGTTTCCTATGATGTAAGATGTAATTATTTATTTTGTTGTTTATTATTTCTTAATATATGAATTTGCTATATATTTCCCTCAGCATTTCCTCTACTGTCCTCCATATATTTTAGTAATTTATATTTAACTTTTATTTAGCTAAAATAAATATTTAAAAATTTATTTTGAGACTTTTTGACAGATGTATAATTTAGAGATATTATTTAACTGACAAATTGTTGGTGATTACTTTGCTTCCCTTCTGTTATTGATACCTAGTTTAGTTCCATTGAGATGGACAACATATTTTGTAGAGTTTCTGTTTTTTTAAGTTTCATGAGTTCTGTGTCCCAGAATGTATACTCTCTTGGTGAATATTTTATGTGAGGTAGGGAAGAATGTACAGTCTGCTGTTACTGAATGCAGTATTTTGTAAAAGTCAGTTAGATCAATGTCAATGACTATGATAGGTAAGTCATATCTATTCTTAGTGATTTTCTGTCTTCTTTGTCAATTGCTAAAAGTGGAGTGTTGATATCTTCAACTATGATAGTAGATTCATCTAATCCACCTTGTAATTTGCTCAGGTGTTGTTTCATGTTCATTAATATTCTGTTACATGCAGATTAAAAATTGGTACATCTTCATGCACCAACAACCCACAATGAATGTGATTGTTGTGTATCACAAACATGAACTATAAAATAAAAATGAAACTGTGAGGGAATATAGAGATGGAGGGAGGGTGAAAATGAGAAGGGAAATAAAATGAATCAAGATGTTAAGGATATGTACCCACCCCCTAAAATGATGATAAATATTATGTGTTACAAACATGTACTAATAATAAATTTTAAAAATGAATAAATCATTTTAAAAGCAATGCTTCTTTATCACTGTTTCCTTGGTCAGAATTGTGTTCTCTGACATTAATGTGGATCTTTTCTTTCTTTCAATACTGGATTTGTGTTCTAACACTCTGCTATATGCCAGCTCAGAGCAGCTTTCTTTTGATTAATGCTAGAATAGAATATTTTTCTCTATTCCCATATTTTGTGTCCCATAAAAATCTTTTACCTTTTTATTAGTATTTCTTTTTTTGAAATATTAATCTTACTACATATTAAATTTGCATGTGTACTTGTATTAAATTTTCAAAAATACTTGTGCAGAACTTTTGAGTACTGTATTTTGCATGTACAAAAAATTAATTTATCTTAATATATATGTATACATATTTAAAAAATTTACACAGTATAGAAAATTTATAAAACTTCCAAAATTTCCATAATCCCTGACTACACCTTGACTGTGAACTTGTTTTTACTGTTTCCTAGAAATAACATTTTTAACACTTTATTTTGTATTTATATTTAGAAAACATTTTGAATATATTCAAGCTTTAAAAATTAGTGTGTATTGAATAAATGGTATGTCTTAGTTACTCTCTTGTCAGTGTGACAGAACCTGATACCCACATGTTAAAGAACGAAAGGTTTATTTTGGCTCAGCTTGTAGAGATTTCTGTTCATAGTCAGCTGGCTCCATGGCAGCAAGCATGGCAGAACGGGCTGGCACAGAGGAAACAACTCATGGTTTTGTAGGTGGGAAACAGAGATAGATCAAGAGAGGAGGGAGGCAGACACACCTCTCCAGAGCAGATTCCCGGTGACCCTCCTCCTCCCACCAGGCTTCACTGCCAGCATCACAGTTAGCTATGAACGCATCAGTCGGCTAATCCCTTGGGAAGTATTATGTCCCTAATCACCTCCCAAAAGCCCCACTAATGACTGCATGACATTTTGGGGAAAATCTAGATATAATCTATAATGTCTTTCCCAGTTCTTGAAAAGTTTATGTATTTCAAAGAATTTCCTGTTGCAAAAGCTACAAAGGTTCTTCTCTGGAACAGCAACCAGTTATTCAATTGCATGGATATAATCTATTTAGCTGGTTTTCACTGATGAACTTTTAGGATGTTTATGGGGTTTTACCATTGTAAACACTTCTGTGATTAATATCTTGTACATATGACCTCATGAATATGCAAATATGTGAGTATTGCCCATTTCTGAACATGAAATTCCATAATTAGTGGACATGTTTTACCTTTTGATAGATATAGATGTAACTAAATTTCTATTCATGAAGGTTAAACCAAGTTGTTATCCCAAGAGCCACATTGAAAAATCTCTCTTCCATAACCTTGCCAATGTGAAGTTTAACAAATTTTCTGTTTCAGCACTATAACAGATTTATTTCATTATTGTTTTATTACTCTAAAAGCAGGGTTAAAATCATTTTATGTGTTTAACATCTGTATTTTTCTCAGACCTGGTGCTCATATTCTTTACCCTTGTTTCAGTTCTCTTGTTGGTTTTGTCTTGTGAGTTGTACAAACCCTTAGTATATCAAATAAACTTGACTTCTGTCTGTAATTAGGTCATAATTTTTCTGTCATTTTATCTAGTTTATATTTGCTTGTAGATATGAAAAAAATTAAATTTTTGTGCAGTTGAAATAAAATCCTTTATCTTTTCTTGCATCCCTGCAGACTCTATAATACTTAGGATGCTTTTCCATTCTGGTTTTGTAAAAGAAATTTCTCCATGAATTATGCTAGTATATTTATGATTTCTGTTTTGTTTAATTTTTTTATCTGTCAGATCTTTAAAGGTATTACTGTAAGGTAAGAATTCAGTATTAGATTTTCTAGATTGGCATTAAGGTTTTCCACCATTTTAAAGTAGGAATATTTTCTTCTTGTTTTGAAATGCTAATCTTGCTGTATATTAAATTTGCATGTGTACTTGTATAATTATATTTCCAAAAGTACTTTTGAGTACTATATCTTATCTGTGCAAAAACATCCATTTATCTTAATATGTATGTGTACATATATAATATATTGCTACAAACATACAGTATCATAAGTTTTATGTTTGTGATGTTTTTCTCACAGTATTGATGTTGATATGTAAACATTGTATACTTTGTTAGATTCTTCAACCATATGTATTTTGCTCTGTGTTTTTGTTGTTGTTGGATCCTGACTGGTTTCCCTCTACTTTGGGACTTGGACAATATGTGATACTTCAGGACGCAGGTATTATTTTCTGCATCTCCATGGTGGGATGGATATTGCAGCTTGGTAGAATGGAAAATAGTTTTCTGCAACCACTGTAATACAGAGGAGAAACATACAGTGCTTTCTTTTTACCTATTCTCTGGAGTTTGCCATGTGGGCTTCCTTGTTTGGAGTGAAATTTAGCCTGTATGATAAACTACCAGGTTAATGCTTTGTGCATTGGATTTATTCCAAAAATGAAAAGCCAGAAACAATTTATATCTTACACATCATTGTGACACTCCTTTTAAAATAAACTTTATAATGACATTGGCCATATGCATAAAGTTTCAATCTGTATATCAAATAACAATTTTTTTTGGGGGGGAACAGTTTTAATAATCACATACAGATTGTCTAAGCATTTATTTTCCTGAAACTAGCAATTGTTTGTAGATTTATGGGCTTCACAGTATCTTACCACAAATAATTGTTCTTCCTTAGATTATCATTGTTAAGATCCCTTTAGCCCACCACTCAGTAGAAAGATCTGCCACAGTTGTTTATATAGCCATGTTTGTTGGTAGATTTCTGTGGATTTAATATCATACTGGTCATTGAAGGGGGAAGAGATACAGATTTAAATAGAAACTCTAAGATACTGTCCCTTGGTTTTAAGAGCATGAAGGATTGTGTTTGGTATATTCTATAAGTGATGTGAAATTTTAATATTCCTATACCTTATGTCTCTTAAAACCACTTGCCACATGTAGTTCTTTATGGTATTTTGGACTGTGTTCTGCTGAACAATGTTGCTAATAGTGTCTTCATAAAAAATAATTTCCATTTACAATATAAAGCTATGAATTTTGCCATTATGCTTGGGTATATTTTATAATCTGTTTCTTTTATATTTAATACTATAGAGTTGAACCCTGGAAACAAAACTTATTAAAATACACTCAGATGTTTATTTAAAAAATAGATCTATGACATAACAAAGAAGGAACATATTGAGAGACAAGTTAACATAACTTTGCATGTAGTTTTATGACAGTAAGAAGAGGAATGGAACTTAATATTCTAAAGTTGCTGAGAAATTTTCACATAGGAAGGACCACTGAATATTTATGTGTATTGTTATTGTTTGTAGCTGTTCCAGAGAGTTCAAAAAGGCAATGCTAATCTTAGTGTTAACTTGATTGACTTGGGAGACAACTAGGAGATTAGTAAGCATACTTCAAGGTGTGTCTGGGTTGGTCATGCGCGATCCTCGGTAAATCAGGAAAATCACGGGATATAGGTTAGGGTTTAGTGGCAGATGCAGTCACAACAAGGTGAAAGCATACTTTTGGGGAAGTATCATATCTCAGAACAAGAAGCCCGAGAGAGACTGGTAAGGCAAGTTGTGTAACAACGCTCTTGAGAGAACTAACAAGGGTCTCATGAATAATATCTTAATCCCTTTGAGAACATGATGCTAGCTGACCTAAGGACCTCCACCTAGATCTCACTGTTTAAAGATTTTACCTCTTAAAGGACCCACCTCCCAATATTATCACACTGAGGGCTAAGTGCTCAACACATGAACCCCTGTGGGATAAACCATACTGAAATCATAGCAGAATAAACCTGTGTACCCTGATTTTCCTGTATGCCCTGTAGCACTGCTGCATACTGCCAGAGTTGACCTGCCCATTCATGTTTTATCCATTGTCACCTCTTTTGCATTGTTATTAAATGAAACAAGGGTCCCTTGAACACAGAACTGCAGTAAAATGACACCCTGATATCCAAGATGATTACTAAGTGACTGACAAATAGGTAGAGGATACAATGTGGATATTCTGGAAAGATGGTGACGTCTTGGACACAAGGAAGCAGGATGGCATGAAATTTCATTATGCTATTCAAAACGATGTATAATTTAAAATTTTCAATTGTAACTGAAACTGTAGAAAATAAAATTGCAGATGAGGACCACTTCCATATTTTTTCTGTTTTATGGCACATAGATATTTATTAACCATAATACTTCACCATGTCTGGCAGATTTGCAGGCTCACTCAGTCAAAGTTAAGAACTCACTGCAGTATATACACTTTTCTTTACCTTTTCCTAGATTATTTTTCAGTTATTGTGAAGCTCATTTCCAGTGGTTACCTGGAAGCCCTCTCCTTTGAACTCCATTGCTCCTTAACTTTTACTTTGCATGGTATATAATTTCATCATGCCCCTTTCCTATGTTCAAGTCTGTAAAATCTTTACATGGTATTGCTTCCTGCAAGGGTTCAGATTTGACCCATAGGACTCATTGAGACTTGCCTAGTATAACATTGATGTCTTACTCTACTGAAAGGCCACTTCACTACCAAGGCTAAAGATGAAAAGGAATAAAAGGGTATTAAGGTTATTGAATTCCATCCTTTAATTCACATAAAACATTTAAATTATATATTTTATAAAACTTTGTATATATGAATGCAAAGATAAGGAACTATGTCTTACCTTTGTGTTACCAGTGTGTAGGTTATTTATACTACATAATAAGGGCTATTCAGTGTTCTAACTGAACATGCACTTTTATTTTACTATTGAAGGAAGGCTTGCCATGCTTATTACTTACATCAATTTGTTGCAAGTTTCCTTGGGCAGTATTAGCAAGAGAGAGGTTGAAATTTAATAGTTCTTTACTATGGAGTCAAGACAAGTTCCCTAGATGATTTAGGTTTCTAATATTTGTCTCATCAGAATTGAGAAGCTTCTGAGTATTAGGAAGACCAAGAAAAAAAGTGGTGTAACAGTTTATCCTTATTTTTAATGAGTTTAAATATGTTTGAGAAGGCAAGAAAAAACAACCAATGCAAGGCTGAGTAGGAAGAAAAGAAAGTTTTTAGTTTGATTTGAGCCCTATAGGAAGATGTGCTTATGTTTTGGAAAAACCTAGTGCTGATTAAGCATTAGCTAGAAAACCAGGGTTTATGGGAAGAGAATTTCTTTTCTTTTTTTCTTTTGTTTTTGCCATGAATAAACAATATGAAGACACATCAGCTAGTGAAGAGTGTTTCTTCTTATTCAATATTATAAATATCTATAATTTTAATAAATTATAAATAAAGTACAGTGGTGCCTTAGTTCATGAACTTAATTTTTTCCATGGACACAAACTAAATTTGATGAGAACTCAATCCAATGCAGTGGCTAAGGCACAGTGTTGACCTTGTGGGGAAATTTAATTTGGTTCTTCACCAAATCAGTTTGTGACCAGAATAACGGAAGGAATTAAATTCACAAACCAAGGCACCACTGTATAAATATATCATGATATAAATTTTTAATTTATAATGTTATAAGTAATCCCACTAAGAAAAGAGGTAGAGCCTTTGTGAAAGTAGTTCATATTCTTTTAGATAGATGGAGGCTTACTAGATGATTTCAAATGAATCCAACTTCTTAAATTAAGGAAGGGAATTTTTTTAAAAAGTCTAGTTTTTGGGCAGGATGATCAGTTTTTACTTATTTTTTATTAAAAACAAGGATTATTTCAAAATTACTGGAATATTCTGTTATACAGACTATATTAATTTTTTTTTATAAATTCCTTGCCTCCATTTTCTCATCTGTAAAAGGGAGAATCAATAGTATCTACTTCAGAGATTTGCTGTCAGCATCAAAATGTTAATACAGAGAGCGCCTCATGCAGTGTCTGGTAAACAGTAAACTCACATTAAATATCGATTCCTAATGCTCTTAGTTTTATCCCCAGGGCCACTTTGTCTCATCTCCTTTGAGACCTGAAATGTTCCATTGAAGAAAAAACAACAGTAAATACAAAGTAGGTTATGTATAGGTTTTGATAAAGAAATTTGAATTAAAAATTGCAAAAGTAGTCCTGTCATAGAGTAGGAATGTCTTCTAGGAAAATGAAGATCAAAAGAAAGGGAGTAACTTCAGAATGCAACCTACTTATAGGAAGTGATAACATGTAAGGTGGTAAGATTTCTCCCAGGTTGTTTATAATTTGAACATACATTATAAGCTTGACATTACAGAAAGTAGATTTTCTGTTTTTGGTACCACTATTAATTATTTAAATAAAAATAATGATAGGTAAATTTTGTTAATAATGTACCACGTTCAGGGCCGTATTAAGTATTTAATGAATTTTATGACTTCTCATTATATATGCATAGCTAAGTAGATACAATAAGCTCTGTTGTGCAGATGGCAAACTGTGAAGTTTAAATATGTTGCCTGGCATCACAATTAAGGGAAAACAAAATCTCAGTTTCCTGTTCTATAAAATTATGGAATTGTATTTCAAAGTAGTCTTCGCCAGTCCTTGAGCTCATGACTACTGCCAAAATCACCTCTTCTGCCCCCTAGTGGACACTGCGGTAATGGCTATAGTTAACTTTTAAAACTTTTAAATCATAAAATCAGACATGGTAAAGAAAAACACTGTTTATGGAATACATCATTCTTGGGTACCAAACACTTTTCTAGGAGTTATATGCTGACATATGAATTCAAGAAGGTAACAGTTATCTTTAAATTACCTATTATTTATATATATCCAGTTGCAATGGGAAAATTTCATCATGAATGATTTTATGTAATATTATATTTAAAAAAACCCTCCACAACATACATATATTTAACTTGTAAATCGTGTGTTATCAGCTTTCATGATAGGACATTTGGGGCCCAATCTAACCCTCTTTATAAATGGAAGAGAAAATTGAAGACTAGAAAGGGAAATTATTTTCCAGGATACCAAAGCTCAGTGTGTAATTCAAGGATCTTAAAATGATGACATTTAGTTTTTAATTCATTACAGTTGATGTGTCACAGGGTCATTACCAAAGAATGTCAGAAAGCATCTATAGGGTGTACCCAGTTTGTTCTACGTGCAGTGAGTTTATTTGTATCAGGGCTCCAGGTGTAGATCAAGGTAAGAAAATCTACATTTTTAAAAAGTACATAAAACGATACAACTGTGGTCACAATAAAGACTTTGAGAAGTTATTTTTAATGAATACTTTAAATTATTTTTAGGAGTATGATGCAATTGTAATCGTTTTACATTTATAAGGAAATATTGGCAATTTTTCAAAGTTCTGCTCAAGAAGATGTTGAGAGATTGTCTCCATTACTGCTTTATCTAGAAATGCTGAGAACTAACTGACTTTCATGAACACACCTCTCATCCCTTTTTCTTTCCCTTTTTCTTTGCCTGGGAAATCTAAGTATCCTGTTAAAAACGAAGCAAGTAGAAAAAAAATGAAAGTGGAGGGTGTTTTCCTGCTTTTGGACCATAATTCCCAGCTATTCTGTCAAGAGAAATTTAGTAAGTTATAAAAGTTGGAGAGAGGTATTCTGTCAGACAGACTATGTCTAGTTTAAGACTCAGACATGGAGTTTTTGGTGTGTGTGGCCTTCAGCAAATTATTTAACCTGTTAAAGACTCAGTTTACTCAGATGTTTGAAATAGCCCCTACTCTCCCTGACTGTATACATTTATGGAAAGGCTCATATCAAATGATTCATGTGAATGTGCTGTAAAATTTTGGGACTTTAGCATCCGAATTGACACAACTAGCTGGAAAACAGTGAGTCTGGTTAGTTGTATTTTATTAAGTAGTGTTTTAGAGAAAAATATATATTGTTTTATCACCAATTGCATTAAGCTTTATGTGCATTAAAATTGCAAATAAAACCTTGAATAAGGTAGAGAGAGAGGTGGGCATATTTATGGTTACTATGAAGATGAAATGGCAGCTGGTGGTATAAACTAAAGGTAGTGTGTCTGTGTGTGTGTGTGTGCATGTGTGCATGCATATGCATGTGTGTGCATGCATTTGTGTGTGTGTGTATACACCTTTTCTCTTATCTGGGCCACCAAAGAAATTTATATATGGTTACTGAACTGTTGGACAGCTTTTAAAAACTCATTTTGCATTGCTTTTTGGTTTTAGTTGAAAGAGCTAGGAATAAGTTTGTTGAGGGGTTCTTTTGAGGAAGAATTTGAATGAAAACCATATCATCTCATTTATCTCATTTGATCTTTAAAGAGAATCAAAAAGAAAATTTTTACAAGGTATTTTCTAAATATTGGGGAACAAATAGCTGTTGGGATATAACAAAACCTTCTGCCCAGACCAAAGTTTTTGCTAGACCTCATTTGTGGGCACTGTCTTCAGCCTGTGAACCCCATGGGTAGTAGGAATCTTGCTAAATTAGTTTAGTCAGCTTTCCCTGCTCTTGATATTTTATAGCACTGCTCTGCTTTCCGTATTGCTGTAAATCAGTTCAGAAAACCTCTCTCTAGTCTTTATGTTTCATTGTAGTGATGTTTCTGACCTCATTCTGTTCTTTGACTCTAAGTTTCCCCTTGTTCTTTCTGCATTCAAGGTTCAGCTTGCATCTCTCTCTCCTTTTGTGCCATCTTGACATCTATTGTGATAGGCTTGAATAAAGTCTTCCTTACCATTTTAACAAGTGTTGGAGGTTTTTTCCTTTAGAAGATGACATGTTATCCAAGTTTCTTTGTGCTTTTACAATGACATGGCACAGACTTTGTGCGATTTATGAAGAACAGAAATTTACTCCTCACACTTCTAGAGGCTGGAGGTCTAAGGCAACAGCAGGTTTGATGTGTGGCAAGGGGCCCAATGTGTTAAGATTGTGCATTTTTACTATATCCTTCGTGGAGGAGGAATGCTGCTCCCTTACTTGATGGAAGAGATGGAAGGGGAAAGGCCCAACATAATGTGAAGCTCTTTCTGAAAGGGCCTTATCCAGTTTGTGTTGGAAGAAGCCCTGATGACCTTCTTATCTCTGTGACATGAGGCACTAAATTTCAACACATGAGTTCTGGAGGGAGCACATGAAAAATGCAGTACATAATGTGAATCAGAATGGATAGAGGAGGCCTTTTTTAGAGAAAGCTCTCTATTTCCTTGAGGATTTGTGGCCTAGTCAGTTTGGGCTGGATAAATCATTCTTGGCCTGGACAGTAGAATCCCATGGTGAATTCTACTGACAGTGATAGGGACAAGATTCTCTCTAATGTCTTCCTGGCTGAAGGACTGGGCTGGAGTGGAGGAGGGGATGCCCCAAGACATGGTGACAGCAGCAGACCCCCAGGGTGAGTCATTACAGCTGTGGAGGTAGTACATGAGCAGGTGAGGACAAGTGCTAGCATGAAGTGTATTATCAGTAAGGGATTCCTTTTATACTTTGATTCTAATAAAGGGTGTGGGAGTTTACATTTCTCATGAATAGACAGAGGGCAGCTTTTCTGAATGAACCGAGCAGAAAACAGGATATGTGCTCCATTCTAAAATCTGCCGATGAAGGGCACATGGATTTCCCATCACATAAGTGGGGATTTGATTTATAATAATTGCCTCAAGGACCTTTTCCTCCAAGCTAAAACATGAGGAGATGGCACTTGAATGTGAATCTTTGCAGAGTGATTTATTGGAACCTTACCATTTTATGAATGGCAGAAGAGAAGAACTGCCCCCTTCACAGTCTCTACAGATAAATCATCTGAATCATGATGTTTAAATTTTCTTTGTATTAGTGTCATTAATAAGTGTTATGAGTAGCTTTTAATAGAAAGATGGAATAGATAAATATCAGTTACTGTGAGAGGAAGTGTTTTTTTTTTAAACTGGTTTCCCCTCTTTTTCCCATATGGGGTTAATTATTTATAACAAAGGCATATTAATAATTTCACTTTATTTCTATCCAAGCACTAAATGAATTGTAACCAGGGGCATTTGGACTACCAATAAAATAAAAATGTACTTAAAATACTTAAAAGTTTTGTATGCTCCCCATACATTTTGTTCCCACTACAAATAGTGCTTAAATTAATAATGTCTATTAAAATTTTTATTGGCAGAGGGGTCTTTGTATATTTTTCTTTTAACATTTTTCCTTGCCAGTAGTCAGGCCATGTGGGAATGGCAGCCAGGTGGGTAAATATTGCAGGGGTCAGGATACAAAATTACATCAGTAAAAGAGGAGAGAAGTCTGAATGTATTTCTACCTACTACTATTAAAATGTTACGGAAATAAGCAAACATTGATCAACTGAGAAGAGCAAGGAATGCAGCCGCCATCTGTCATATTTGTCAGAGACACCAAGGTGGATAGGGGAAGAGGATAGCTTTAGGTGGGAGAGAATCAGAAAGGGAAAGATTCAGGTGCGCTCTGATTGCAGATTGTTTGCTTGAGCAAGGTGGAAGTGAGCTAACATCAAGCAGGGTACCACACTTGTTTGGAGAAGGGTCCATGTTTGACCTTCTCTGGTTGGTCCTGGTTGGAAATGGGAAAAAAGCATTAGGGAAGCTATCAGATAGTAATCAAGTACCGGCCACTTTGGATTGATTATCCCAGAAGGTGTTGTTTGGTTTAGTGGGTTGTCACTAGAGATGGCAATTTGGCTTTTAACCAGGTTGGTGTGCTGGGCTGGTTATTATAGATAAGAGTTGTTTTGTCATAAGTTCCTACCAGTCATGGATCAGAATTCTGTATTTATTTATGATTTTGCCATTGTTTGCGTTATTTAATCTCTCCTAATTTACTGACAAACTGAAAAATTCACTGTGCACGGGCTTGTTGAGTTCTGATAATTGCATAGTGTCCTGTATTCACTGCAAAATCAAGGTAATAGAAAAGTTCTGTCACCTCCAAAAGCACCTGCTGGGAGTTAATGCCTTCTCCTTCTCCTAAGCTTTGGCCACCACTGATCTGCTCTGCACACAGTTTGCCTTTTCCTGGAGTGAGGATCTTGTCCATGCTTTTGTGCGAATGCTTGTGTCACTGGCTACCTTATAACCTAATGTGTTTAAAAGGTTGAGTTTCATTTCTGATGGAGGCCCATTCTCAGATGGTACTTGTCCCTGGGTCACCTCTGTGGCCTTCCGGGTTCTCCTGTAACCTTCCTGGCTGTAGGCCTGTCTCTCCGCAAAAGACTTTTCCTCTTTTCACTGAGCATGATGTCTATGGAACATCACAGCTTACGACTACTTTAAATGTTTTAATTTTACAATATTTTAAATCATAAAAGTGAAAGTAATAATATCAAATGTTGAATAATGTAACCAGCCTGAACTGCATGTATACTGACACTAGCAAAGTCATAGTGTGGTAATAGTGTTTGCGGCTCATCCTTCAGTGCTTGAAGACTTTTACAGTCTTGAAAAGAACGTTCTGCCATAGTATTGAGGCTTCTTGTCTTTTTTTCTCTTTTGTGGCTGCTATTTCTCCCTCTATGGATATACCTTAAATCATGCTTTCTCAAGCTTCTCACTATTTCTGGGAGAAAACCCTGTAAGTGGCCATGAATTCTCCTCATATGCGCTATTCTGGGAATTCTGTATTCTTTCAGTAGTCCACATTCAGCCTTTGTCAATTTTAAACATTTTCGGTGAGTTTTTATTTTCTCTAATGTCATCCAGTTCCATTGCAAAAGAACTAGTGCAGAAGTATTATGAGGCCAAAGAAAGCGGCAGAAAGATTCGAGATTGTAAAGAAGTGTGATTTACTGCGGAAGTTACTGACCAAAAGTACAGTCCTGGATAGCAGCAGCTCCAAGTGGGTCCTGCAATTTGGGTGTAAAATAGGGGCGTATGTATTGGAGAGGACAAATATGACTTCATCCAAACTGGAATGTCCCTGATACATGTTAAGCTAATGTCAATTTTGGGTGCATCTCTGGTACCAAATTCTGCTTTTAAAGGCTCACAGACTACTCTGATGGTGTTGTACGTTTATGTAATACTGGGAAACTATGCAGGAGAAAACCAGCCAGGGTTACTCAGTGGCAGTTATGGCAGTTACAACTCAAGGTAGCAATAGTCATGTAGTTATGTCACTGGCTACCTGATAACCTAATTAACTATTTCTATAAATGTCTGTCCTTGGTAGATAAGGGATGGTTCCTTGGCCTATCTCTGTGATGTAGGTACATATCTTTCCATATATTTTGGGAGAGTCAGTTTCTTGTGACCACAGTTCTCTGAGTTATTGAAAAAAGATGAAAGATTCACTATTCTCCTATGTGTGCAAATTCTTTTTCTGGAGAGAGCAATGTTTATTCTGAAGACTACAGCCCAGGCAGAACCTTGAGTCGGTGAGTGTCTTTGTTACCGATAATTTGATGCTTGCCCCTAAAAGAGGAGAGATTCTGAAGTGGTCTCGTTTTTCTATTTGGTATCATGAATGCGAAAACCTGAACAGATACTGAGTGCCAATAAAACAAGTTTATTCAATAGCTGCAGAATGCATAAGCAGAATACCTGCTGTCAAATCATCTTTTCAGCAAGGTAGTCATGGAAGAATCAGTGATGTAGGGTAAGGGAAATGATGAGAAAGGGTGGACTGAAAAGAGGAGGAATATTCATGCCTTTTCTTGCTCTGAGCAGAGACATCACTGAACTCAGGCACCACCCCTTTCTGTTCATTTTATAATTTGATACTTTCTGTCATGGCAGCTACTAGGTGTGTCGTTTAGTATGGAAATTAGATTGTACTGAAGTTAGAAATTGTTTGGTAGGCATTTTGGCAGCAACTTGGATGAATTGGTTGGCGAACCTGTTTGAAGAAGACATCTAGTTTTCAGGCATCTTGTTTTCAAAGATAAAATGATTGGAGTGGGTAGAAATTGATCTTCTTTACTTAGTTCACTGAATAACATCTATTTTTCTTTCTTTTCTTTTTGGCACTGGGGATTGAACTCATGATCTTGGGTTTGCCAGGCAGGTGCTGATGCCACTGACCTAAATCCCCCATCCTGGATAACATTTTTAAACCTGTGCTGTCACTTTCTGTGTCTCTGTAATTGTTTCTGTTTCTGTATCTGTTTCTTTCTCTGTTGGTCTCTTTCTCTCTGTCTCTGTTTCTCTCTCTCTCTGTAATTATTTACTATCCTGTGGCTCTACTAGTTGCTCATTTCCAATGTAATTATCTTTCTTAACTTTATAAAACTGTACTTCCAAGAAAGGGAGCTGGTGGCTACACCCATCTTTTTTTTTGCTTGATCTCAAAAGAGGAAGTCATAATGTGTTGAACTACTTTCTCATGTGTACTTCAAATGCGTGAACATTGGTTCAGTGTAAGGGTATTGGCATTGCCTTTCCCTTTTCTGTAGTATTCTCAATAGGACTACCCACTGTGTTTAGTGAGACTGAGGATGAAGATAACACTCGTTGAAAGTTTCCATCTTGAGAAGTTCTGTATAGACTCTTCTTTATGACGGTGAAGGTGGCAAGCACATAGGAAATAACTGTAAGACTCATAGAACTTTGCCAATGTTCTTTTCATCTTGAGAATATTCTACTTCACCATTCTGTCATTAGCCCTGGCTATTTCTCTAGAACAGTGCCATTTAGAGTTGGAAAGAGAAAACAGAAAGATAAAAATAATTTTCACACTCTTCTCAAATTTTACAACATCGTTTTCCTATGTTTTTATGAGGCAAGAAAAGAGACCTGAGTTATGGCTGAAATGGTAATAATGGGCTTTTCAGGTCATGCTGAATGAGGAAAGAAGCAGTGCATTTCAAGGTGACCACGGAGCACTGTTGAGTAGGTGCTGACAAGAATCTCTTCCAAATTCTGGAACTGTGACATCTTCCTAAAAGGAAGAAGTGAAACATGGTCTTACTTTTCTTGTATTATGCTTGCAGATCTATTAGAGGCAGCTTCTACATTATGAGAAAAAAGTGATGTTTAAAGCTGAGCGTGGTGGCACACACCTATAGTCCTAGCACCCGAGAGGAGGAGGTGGCAGCATCACCTAAGCTCAGGAGGCAGAGCCTGGCAATATAGCAAAATCCCATCAGAAAACTAAAAAATGTGTTCCTTTTTGAACTTTGTTTTCCACAAAGGTCTGCAAAGCCTTTGACTATACAAAGTAAACTAGATTAATATTGATGTTTTTCAACTTTATCCATTAAAGTAGGATTATTTTCTAGTCACATTCATCTGTCTATCCATTTATTTAATTATTGCATTGTTAAATGTCTTCTGTTGCTGAGATGATGAAAGTATCATATAAACAAAAGTTTTACATAGTTCCTAGAATGTAGTAAATTCCCAGTAGATCCTTGTTGAGGGACTGAAGACCTGGTTCCTACTCTTATGATATATAAAATCTATTGGCTATTTGTATATGTGTGTATATAAATTGAAGAATATGCTATAATGGTTAAGGGAGAATTTGTTGGTAATAGAAGGTAGGAGCTTTTGAAGATGACTTGAAGAATTAAAGAAAATTTCTAAGACATGTGATATTTGAGTTGAATTATTACATACAGTATGATTGAAGAGAGTTGTTGTCTTAGTTACTTTTCTTTTATTGTTGAGACAAAATACCCAAAGTTAAGGAAGAAAAAATTTATTTAACTCACCATTTGTGGAAGCTTCAGTCCATAATCATCTGGCTCCAAGGGAGCATGGCGTTGGCAGAGAGGAAACAGTTCATAGCAGTGAAAGACATCAAAAGTAACAAGAGGAGGTCAGAGCAAGCTTCTTTTCCTCCCTCGCATTGTACACAGGATACACACCCTAGGGTGGGAGTAGCACTCACATCACTAATCTCAGCAATGGACAGTGAACCAGTTACAAACTTTAGATTCAACTGCCTCCAAAAAGTCCAGCCCTGTGACCTCACAGGGTTTGGGGGGACATCCAGACACAAACCACAACAGTGATAGTATTATAATGTGTAGAAAAATTGACTGCACCATAGTAGATTAAAATTTGAGCTCCAGTTATGCCATATGATTATGTCTCTTCCTTCAAAATTACACCAGTAGTCTAGTCTATTGATGAAACAAAGCCATGTTTATCAGACCTACTGAAATAAAATCATTTTGAAAGAGTCATCATGGTGCCTTAGAGGTATCAGCAGGTAGCATCGGTTTCTGGTTTACTAGAAAAGGAAATTAAAATTAAAGCACAGTTTTTCAGGTGAAAATCTTTAATTGAAAGATAAGAAACTCCAGCTTGGGAAGAAGCTGGAGGAGTGTTTATCTGATGGAAAATATCAGACTTGCCCCATCTCCCTCATACGTGCCTAAGCAGAAATCTGATTTTTAAGGATTAAGTGAAATGGGCAAGATTTGTTTGATCTCTGTCTCAGTCCTGGTTTTATAGCCCATGAATCCTCAGCACTTGGGGGGTGGCTCCATTCCTAGGAAATGTCTCTTACTGTGGTGGTTTTATGTATGTGTAACTTTACTTTTACAGGGTTAGGATAACGGCTATAGATTTCTGGGTATAGCTGAGTGTCCTTTTAACATCTTATCCTACTGTCTTCAGTCTTTTGAAGGGCAAAGTCATATGCAGATTTAGGAGCAAGAGTTACTCTCTAAATGACTAACATGCAGAATTTGAGAAGGTTTTGACCTAGAAATTCACAAAGTGAAAGTCAAGTTTTGTTTTACATTTAGGTATCAGTTGGGCATTTATGCACCCAAGTGAAGTGATGACTTTTAGGGGAAAATAAAAACACTTTTAAGTCACTGATTGCTTGAAGAAAAAAATCTTAAATCAAGCTTTTGATGAATAACAGACAAACAACACAGAATTCTGCCCCTTCCCTGTCCCTACGGAGGTCTCTGACTATTCCATGAGTATGTGAGAAGGGAGTGGTAGCAGAATAATAATGTATTTTGGCTTTGTAGGTGATTTTTAGGTTGGTTTGTAAAGAGAGGGAACTAGTTAGAATGGGGAGGATTTTATATCCTCATTGCTACATAAGAAGTCTTTTAAAATGTAGCCATTTGTCCTAAACAGCACATTCTTTTAGTTGATTCATTGCTTTATTTTCCAGAAGGAAGATTTCCTAAAATCAGGAATGCATTTTTTTTTTCTTTTGGCTTGCTCACAGACTAGTTTAACACAGGATAGGAAAATATTTTGATTTCAGTACTCACTAACTATGAAGTCTTGACAAGAGTTTTTGATCTCCATACTTGCTTTAAGAAGAAGCTAAGTGGGCACCCCAGGGAAAAACCAGCCAGCGTCTCCTGAGATCTGCTCCATGTTGGAACTTAGGGCACTGGGAAAGAAAGCAAGCCGCTAGCCTCTGGTGCATGGGCTGAGAATCTCACATCCCATCCCCCGCCCCCGCTCCCTCCCGTTAGCAAATGGGAGCCAGAAGTCTGAGCATCTCTTGGGAGGTTGACTGTTTGAAATATAGCAAATATGGGGAATTTCCTCTTTGAAGGCAAGTATTGTTATCACTGTTTTGCTTTGTTCTGATTAACTGTATTGCTGTACTCAATATTCGGTTTTGGTATGTTCTATAATGTTCTGTATTTGGTTTGGTTTTGCTATACCTGATTGAAAGGACAACTATTATGAAGATAACAAGATATACTATTGTACCGATTGCTGTTAACCCAGTAACCAGCTGTGAAGTTCTGTACCAATTTCACTTGCACTGTCTTAATTGGTTTTGTTCTGTCTTGTTCTGTTGTATTTTAATACCTTCAAAATAATAAAAAAAAATTTAAAAAGAAGAAGCTAATAGAAGTAATGAAGCTAATAGAATTAGTGATGCTAACAGAGGATTTAATGATATCTTATGGTTTTGGACTCAGCTCTTAGGAAGCATTTAATTGTAAGACTACAGAAGCATCAACATCAGAGTCACCAAGAGCCTGTTGATTTCGTCTGCATCATGACTCTAATAATGATAGAATCCTGAGCTTGCTAGATTCAGTTCTTCCACTAGTCCTATGGCCATGGGCAAGTAGAACTCAGTATTCATCTTGGTAAAATAAAGACATTTACTTTCTTCATTTCACAAAGGATTTCCAAAGTTTTCTTCAGGTCTATGAATAAATTTACCCTAGAGCAACTTGTCCCGTAACCTTTCTGTGTCTGAGCTCACTGTGCCTGTAGTAGTCTCTTGTGGGATATAGAGAGTTTAATTCACTTTTTTGAAGCATTTATGTTCCTCAGCAGCCTTAGGCCATTTTTGTACTGCTAAACGGAACGAGAAAGTTGAGCTGTTAAGCTGATGATGAGGGACATTCTGCACCATTTATCTTCCAGACCCTACCTGACCCAATGGAATGGGTTGTTTTAAAGGAAAATAGAAATTGTAGTGGAGCTCATTCAGACATGATGGAAGTTATTAGAGAATAGTAGGTGCTAGTAAAATCAAGAGCAAAGAGCACAAATTAGGAATCAGAAGCACAACGTTTTGCTCTCTTACATTTTGGGAACTCATTTTGCCTCACTGAGGCTTG
Organism: Hydrochoerus hydrochaeris; assembly: GCA_004027455.1. Taxonomy (NCBI): domain Eukaryota; kingdom Metazoa; phylum Chordata; class Mammalia; order Rodentia; family Hydrochaeridae; genus Hydrochoerus; species Hydrochoerus hydrochaeris. The sequence continues at coordinate 99,298 of PVLA01002233.1, read as the reverse complement.
GTTTTTCTATCGTAAAAATACAAGTAATAATAATGAGAATATTATGTTGCTAAAATGAGATAGTAAATGATAATTGTCTTGTAAATAAGATACTTTGCCAATGATACTACTCTTAACATTTCACAAGTATTTACTGAGTGCTTACTACATGTTTAGTGGTATAGGGGAATGAAACTCCCAACCTATTAGATGTCTTGTACAAGTTTGTGTTCTCCGCAATCAAAGAATGAATTTTAGGAATGGTGGAGGTTAGGAGCAGAATATATTTATTGAGAGAAAGAAAGCTTCTGTCTGGGAGAGAAGTGAGTTGTCAAAATCTCTGTTTTTTTCTAGGGATTTTTTATAGAGCAAAGGCATGAGGACTTTTATAGAGCAAAAGCACAATGGGGAAAACATGGGAACTGGCAAGGCAGATAGGCATGAGGTGGGACAGAACTAGGGTCAATCAATAAGATTAATTGTTCAGGTAAAATTGATTAAATCTGGGACAAATGGGGAAGTGAGTCATGTAGCAAGCAGGTGCAAAGCTTAAAGAGCAGTGGTTCTTCCTATAGGGTTTTGGGATGGTGACTCCTGTCTTCCTTAACCTGTTTAGAATACAATCCCTGATGTTTATACTTAAGTTGTGGTTGCATTTATTTTGTCTTGAGATATGGCCCTCAGCAGAGGTGTCTGTGTCCTCCCAGTCTGCAAGGTATCTGGTCTTCTGCACTGGCTCCTTCAAGGGCCCCAGCTCTGACTGCTTAGCTAACTGACTCAACTGCCTGTAACATTAGGACCTGGTATCTGGGAATATGGTGATGAGTGATCTAAATAAAAGTATCCATTTCCAGGTAGTTTATATGATGGTATAGAAGGAACTCTTATGAGAACAAATCAAACACCTTATCCATATGAGATTTTATTTTAAAAAAATTGAAAGGAAGCAGAATGGAAGCATGTATTTATTAAGCTCTTACTGTGTGTCAGATCCTAGATGTTTTCTCATTTAGAGGTGGTAAGGACACTTTGTGGAAGGAGTGCGAGCTCCCCATTCTTAAATGCACAAATCAGAAATTTGAGATGTAGAAAAATAAAGTCAGTTTAGGTTAAGCATTTCTAATCCAAAAACTAAAATATGAAGTGTCCTGGGATCTGAAGATTTTTAGCAGTGAGGCTTGAAAAAATCTGTTCAATATTCTGAATCTGAAAAAAAAATCATAAACATGAAATATTTTGGATTTCAGTTTAAATGAGAAATAATTTATACTAGAGATTCAATTTCGGATTTGTTAGATAACAAAGCTTTGACTGTAAGACACTCATTACCATATACTCTCAGGCCCCAGAGTCCCTATATTGGATTATACTTGTTAATGAAGCATGAGGTTATTTTTTTAGATATTATAAGTGAGCAGCTAAAATATTTCTTTGTCCCTTTATGATTTCTTCCATCTCTGCCATATCTTAGTTGTAGAGACATTGCAGTTGCCTTGTAATTTCTATTATATGCATTTGAACTAATTAAGGAAAGATAAATAAGTGCTGAAGGAAAGAAAGCTCTTTTAGTTACTTATTAAGTTTTATGCTAATAGTTCCAGAAATGTAACCTACTTCTCATTATTGATTACTCTATTTTTACCTATCCTGAGCCAAGAATTTACAAGGTCACCAAGTAGAAGATACTGAAAGAATCAAGATAGGCTACAGGTGCTAACTTGGAGAACAGATAGAATTTTTACTCTGTCTTTTGGGAATTAGCTGCCAGAGCATTGGGCAAAAGAAGTGGGCATGAGAATTCAGAAAGCTGAGTTCTGGAGACAACCCTCCACCTCTCCACCACCAAATTAAAGGCATACATTCTTAGGATGAGTACCAGAGCCTCTCTGGCATTCCTATTCGTGGAAAGATTGCAGAATAACAATGTGGGCAGACTAGGCAATGTTGGAGCCTTTTGAAGCTGAATACATGTGCAGGGCTATGGCATGGCCTGGGCATGGCTGAACTCAAAATGAGGAGACGCCTCAGAGAGCAAGATAGGCCACAGCTGAGGACCAACTGGAGCCTTTCTCCAAGGATGGTTCTCCTTAATTAGCACCACCGGTTGCTTGGAGCGGTCTTCCACTCCCAAGGTCCTGCTAAGGTTTCCTAAGATTTCCTCTCTAACCCCTTCCTTGTATGAATAAATACAGGCTGTGCATATACATTGTCTGTCTAGACCCTCAGAGTTAAGAACTCTGCAGGGTGTTTTGTTCCTCCTGGAGCCCTAAAGATCATACCACTTGTCTCATTTGTTTGGGTTTTCGTCATGCACTCACTTGGGGGATTGGAGGTCTAGACACAGAGCCCCAGTAATGTGATAGTTTATTGGTGAAGTAGGCAAATTATTATTTTGTATGTGAGAAAACAGAGAGGAGCACTTTGCTCCTGTGTATTTGGCTGGAATGGCAGTGAGCTAACAGATTGCCTGACAATGGCTTGAGTTATTTCTGAGCATTAATAATTAAGGCAGGAAAGAAAAAAAACAGCTGTTTGGACTTCACAACCAGAAAAAGGAAAATAGGCAAAATTTTAAGGAAAAAGCAGCTTCTTATAAATTAGAACTGCTGTAAGACACAGATAAATATTTGAACATGCAAACAATAGAGAGCTTATGTAGATTCTACAATACCAGGAAAACTCACAGTGACATTAAGAATACATGGAATTATAAGAGAAAAGTTAGGACACTTGGAAGTTAGACCCAGGAGCTCTGACAAGCACATGCATTCCCTTTAGAAAAAGAAGAAGAAAATGGTAGGAGATGCATGCTAAATAAATGTTAGAAGAAAATCTTGAGTTAAAGAAGTCTTGAATCAGTTTGCAACACTCTCCAATTTCTAGGCAGTATTAACAAGAAAAGACACATACCTTGTAGAATATTTTTAGTTTGAAAAACAAAAAAAGAAACCTTAGAAGCTTCTGCCTGGACAGAAAGAATAGGTTATGATCCAAGGGAAAAAATTCACACAGGTATATGAACTCTCTACACTGCTATCCTAGATGTTAGAAGAAAGAATATCATTTTAGAATTCCATGCACAATCAAAACAACTTCTCTATGTCACATGAAAGGAAGATTTAGGTATGAATGAATTTATGTTCTATCTCATGCAACTAATATAAGAAATGTGTTTATAAAACATCTGATAACTTAACAAGTATGTCACATTACCAAAACTTTAAGACAAAAAAATAGAGGAAAAACAGTTGACAAACAATTCTTGCCATATGTCTGTGTTCATGTGAGTATATGAGTGTATTTATATAAAAGTGTGTAATAAATGACATTACAGGTATAATAGTCCTGATAGGCATGGGGTCTCAAAATTGTAATTGCTAACCGAAATAGTCTGCAAAAAAATAACTGAACTCCAGAGAATCAGGTTAATGTTGTTTTCAATCTGATTTAGAACAAAAATACTTCTCTGGAAAAGACAAATCTGTTTGACACTTTTTCTAGTTGTCTGTTATCCAAATGCCTCTTTTTGTGATTTAATAGATCTTTGGAAGGAGAAAGCCAAACACAGGATTTGGTGGAGAAATACAATGTCCAAAATTCCAAGAAAATTTTTGAACAGATTATTTTTTAAAAAATAATACCTATTTAAGCTGTATTTTAATAAGTTTTCAGGTTTTGGACATGGATATGAATCCATGATTTTTAAACCTTTCTGATGGAAATCTGAGTTTTGGATACTGCTGATTGGGAATGTAAAATACGATGGACATTTTGGAACACATTTCGCAGTTCCTCAAAATGATGGACATAGCTTGTGATGCTGCCCTTCTATTCCTAGTTATTTATCTGAGAGAAGTAAAAATACATACCCACAGATATACTTGTACATCATGTCATTAGACACATTATTCATACAAGTCCAAAAGAAGATACTGACATATTCATCATCCCATGAACAGACAATTGAAATGTGGTACATAGTATCATGGGATGTTTGCCAACAAAGAGGAGTGAAGTGTTGATACGTACTAAACTATACAAAACCCCATACACATTATACTTATGGAAGAAGCCAGTTAGAAGGGACCACGTGGTATATGATTTCATTTGTATGAGATTCCAGAATAGGAAAATTAACAGAGTATGAATACTTATCAGACGTTAAGAGAAGAGAGGAAAAGGAACCCAGGGTTGCCTTCGAGGTTGATTAAGATGGGTTGTGATGGTAGTTGCATACTATGAATATGCAAAAAAGTATTTTTTTTTCATTTTCAATGGATAAACTAGGCCCAGGGAAGTAGCTCACTTATGGGGCACTTGCCTAGCATGATGCAGGCTCTGAGTTCAGTAGGCAGAACCAGAAATAAATAAGTAAATGAACAAGTAAATAAACAAGCAAAGAGATTGATTACATTGTATGTGAACTATATGTCAGTAAAGGTTGTTCTATTTTACTTTATTCTTTTTTCAGTTTTTAATTTTTGTTTTTAAAAATTAATTTTATGAGCACTCTCGTGACATACATAATGATCACACACGTGTCACAGAGCACCTGTAGCTGTATGAGTCTGCGCGGATCCCTCCCTGTTGCCCCTGCCCTGTCACAGGCCCCCTCCCCTCCCCATTTACAAACCTCTTGTTTCCATTGCTTCCTTCCATTCTTTTTTCATTTCCTCT
>PVLA01002233.1:0-94542 GCA_004027455.1 Hydrochoerus hydrochaeris | reverse complement strand
GTACAGGTCCCAAGGTACGTTTATTTACCAAAAAATGTCTCAAGTTTATCCTTCTTTATGGCAGAGCAGTACTCCATTATATTTAAAAGCTACATTTTCTTTATCTTTTCTTCTGTGGATGGGCATCTGGGCTGTTTCCAAGTTTTAACTATTACAAATTTTGCTGCAGTAAACGTGGGTGTGCATATATTACTGTGGTATGATGTTTTTAATTCTTTCAGAAAGTGACCTATTGGGAATATTTGGAGCAACAAAGTGCACTAGTTTCAGTTTTTTGAGGAATCTCTATACTGATTTCAGTATTGGTTGTGCTAATTTCCACTCTTACCAACAATGGAGAAGGGTTCCTTTTTCCCACAGCCTCTCCAGCATTTTTTACTAGTTGATTACCTGGTATCTTAGTTACTTTTTACTTGTCGCTAAGACAAAATACCTGATGCCCAAAGTTAGGGAAGGGAAGGTTTATTTCTTACAGTTCTTGGAGGTTTCAGTCCATACGCAGCTTTATATCTTTTTTTTTTTTTTTTTTTTGGAGAGAGGGTCTCAACATGTAGTTCAGCTTGGCCTTGCATTTGTGGTGATCCTCCTGCCTCAGCCTCCCAAATACTGGGATTACAGGTGTATACTACCTTGCCTGGCTATACCTCCTTGATTTGGCTTTCATTGTATCTAGGAATTTATCCATGTCTTCTGAATTTTTGATCTTATTGGAATACAGGCTTTCCAAGCAGGTACTGATAATCCTGTGGACTCACGCAGTATCTATTGTGATTTTCCCCTATTAATTCCTAATTGATTGAATTTTGTACTTTCCTTGTTTTGATTAAGTGGGTTAAGGATTTTACTGTTTTATTTAATCTTTCAAAGAACAAACTCTTTGATTCATTGATTCTGTGTATCATTTTCCTAGTCTCAATTGCATTAATTTCTGCTCTGATCTTTATAACTTTTTTCAACTTATTGGCTTTGAGTTTAGCTTGTTCTTCTATTTCTAGAAGCTTGAGTTTTAACATCAGGCAATATATTTTAGCTTGCTCTGTTTTTCTGTTGTGGAAACTAACCATTATAAACTTCCCTCTAGGCTGGCTTCATTGCTTCCTGTAAGTTCTGGTATGTTGTATTGTCAGTATAATTTAATTTTAGAATCTGTCTAATTTCTTCTTTAATTTCAACTGTGACACATTGGTTGTTCAGGAGGGTGTTATTCAATTTCCATGAGTTTATATAGTTTTTTGGTTCCTTGTGGCATTGATTTCCAATTTCTTTGCATTATGATCCGATAAAATGCATGAGATAATTTCAATTCTTTTGTATTTATTTAAGCACGCTCTATTTGTTGGTCTGTTCTGGAGAATGTATTATGAACAGCTGAGAAGAGTGTGTATTCTGATGCTGTGGCATGGAACACACTGTAAACACCAGCTAAGTTAATTTATTTGGTTCAGTTATGGTATTTCTTTGCTGATTCATTTGTCTAATTGATCTATCAGTTTGTGACAGTGGGACTTTGAGGTTCCCCATTATAATTGTGTTAGTGGTTATGTGATTTTTCATGTCCTTTAAGATTTGTTTTTATAGTTTGTTGTGCCAGTATTTGGTGCATATATATTTATGATTATTATTTCTTCTTCTTGGAGTTTTCCCTTAACAAGTGTATAGTGATCTTCTTTGTCTCTTTTGATCCATCTTGGCTTGAAGTTCACTTTGTTGGCAAATAGAATAGCTATCACTGATTTTTTTCCAGATTCCTGACACATAAATTATTGTTTCCTATTCTTTAACTTTTACTCTGTGAATATTTTTGGGGGGGTTAGGTGTGTTTATTCTGTGAAGCATGTTGTTGGACCTTGTTTCTTGATCCATTTTTTAATTTGTGAATTGAGATCATTTGCATTGTTGATTATAATGGATAGGTATGGAGTTGTCCTTGTTGTTATATTAATGTACTGTTGTTGATTTCCTTCCTTTTCCTTTTATTTAATTGCTTGCCTTGACTTATGAATTTGTTCTACTGGAATTCTTGGAATTTTTGTCTTCATTGTGTCATTCTAGAATATCCATCAGAACTTTTTGGAGTCCTGGTTTGGGTGTCATGAATTTCTTCAGATGTTCTTTATCATAGAAGAATTTTATTATTCATCAATTTTTCAAGATTACTTTGTAGGGTACAACAATTGTGTTGGGTGTTGTTTTCTTTTAGGGTTTAGTTGATCTTTAACTTTATATACTTTATTTTTAATGTCTATATGATGTTTGTAAAAATATATTCCTAAAGACAGAAATGTATCTGGTAGAAAAATAAAGTTTCTTGTTAATAAACAAAATACAGATAAACAAGAAGTTTTGCAGTAAGTGGGATGTTTTGATAGCTTAAAATTTTAGTTACCTCATAGTCTATTAGAAACCCTGATATTTACACTTTAATTCTTGGTGGAAATCTTTCTGAAAAGTGTCACTTTTCTTTCCTGCCTAAGAAAATAAAATATGAAGGTACGTTATCAGTGACTGGTAAAAGGTTTTGTAGCTTCAAGATTTTTTTATTGTCAACAATTTTTTACTAACTGCTTACTATATAACACTCTCTGTGAATAGTGAATACTGAATAGTGAAGGTTGTCCTGAGAATAACATAAGACTTCTGGCTGACTGTATCATGAGCCCAGGGTAGCTAGCTTGAACATGACACGTGTAATTTATTCTAGATATGTTATGGTATGAAAATATACCCAAATTCCTTGCCTGTACCTGTCTGAAAAAAATATATATATAATCAGAAATTATAAACTTTTTGCCCTAAAAGAGAAAAATTGACTTTACACTTTGAAGATTTTGCAACTCCTCTACATGTTTCTAAAGGAAAGCATTATTTATAACAGTTATTAAACCACAGCCAAACAGATTTTATTCAAGGGAACTAGTGTGGGAGGTACAGTGACCACTGCCAGGATGTTTGGCAGTAGCGGGGAGAGATTGGGCTCAACTCCAAATACAACAAGAAAAGTTTGAAGTTACAGCCAAGGAGCAAGATGAGAGTCAGTGGCTAGAAAATTACTAAGATGAACATCAGATGCAAGGACGTGTATGGCTAAATTGATCTAAAATGGTTCTTCGAGAAAGCAGGCAAGGGTGATGAGATATTATCTTGAGGATGGTGAAGATGAAGAGGCCAATTAGATATGAAAGAGGATCAAATTTTTAGGGTGAGCAATCTTGCCAAATTGATTTAGCAGGATTCTTGTTAAAATTACATTCCTAAGGGGCATGCACAAATATGGGCTTCAGTGAGGCTTCAGAAGCCTGTCCAGAGTTTGGTGAAGGAGAGGATCTTTGTCAGTATTTGCATCAGTGTAAGGAGTTTGCAAAAAGAAGAGTTCATTCCAAGAGAAGAGACAAAAATACAGGGTGACTTCCCTTTAATATAGAGATTCCTACAGAGATGAGGCACAGTACTGACTTATACTGCTGTTGAAAAGCCATATTGTTTATTATTGTTAAAAGACATTTCGAAGTAGTCTAGATAATGCTAAAGCAAGTCAAAGAAATCTTTATTGATGTAGTCTTAAACTTCACAAATTTTAATGTCTTACACAGAAAGCACAATTCTTTGGAGATGTATCTATTAAATATTACATTGTGCTCTTTATCCACATGCTTGATCTCTTAGGTTCTTATAGCCTAGGTTTAGAAATACAGCAAAATGTTTACACAAAATTAAAAAAAAAGTTAAGCATCAATTAGCCACTTGTGTCTTAGAGTCTTCCAAACCTGCAGTATATCCTAAAATGTGCCCAAGGAGTTAAAGGTCTGTATTTTGGCCATTAAGACCTCTATTTACTAGTCCCCCATCAGTTCAGTTGATCGATGTAGTTCTTTGGAAGTGAGTGGGTCACACATAGAGTTCTTAGAAACCTAGCTGAAGACTGACATCTGTTTTCCTTTATCACTGATGTCTGACTGTCTAGCAGAAATGGTTGTTTTGGAAAGAGGAAGCTGCTAGCATTGGTGGGGTATGAATGATGACTGTCAGCTTTTTTGTAGACATGTATTCTCTGAGCATTCTAGATGACATGTCAATGTGTAGTACCAGAGACAAGTTACTGCATGTTTTTGGTGAGTGACTTCACATACGCTGGTTTACTTGGTCTGTTTATCTAGAGTTTTACTACATAGTTTCCTAATTCCAATTGTCTACTTGTGAATATTGCTACTGCTCTTCCACCAGTCAGTACATAGGAATTTTGTATATGTTGGGTGTCTTATACTATTTTATTCATTGAAAACATTTTTCTATTTAATGAGAAATGAAAGTGACTTGCAAAGAAACACTATATCAATGTCACTAGCTTTTTATTAGTGAGATATTAAATGCTGTCTTGGACAAGCAAATTTACGACAGAGATGTAAAGGTATTAATTAACTGCCAATGTTAAATTTTATTCTTAAAATCAGTGTAAACATTTTCTGCAGACATGGTTATTTTTAGATTCACATATATCAACAATGGTACAAGATAGGATAATTGAAAATGCCTATTACTAATTAAAAATTAAATCTAGACAAATAGGTATTAAATGGTGATGTTATATTTGAAAGTATCAAAGACTATTTGATAATCAGCCTTAAGGGACTCTCTTGGTGTCATTGCTCTAAACTAAAAATGTTACTTATCCATGTTGTTAAGCACCTTCTAAAGTTGTCCAGAAAATATTTCAGCTGATAATAATGATATTTTCATAACAAAAGGCTATGAAAACTATTTCAGTTATAAATATATCATTTTTTAGACTCAATGTGAAGTCAGATTTAATTCACTTTTATTGAGTCATAAGCTTTATACAGGGATGCTTTAATTTGTTTTAGAACACAAAGGTAGATTTTTTTCATCTTCCTAGATTTTCCCAATATGTACTGATAAAGGGAGAATTTAAATCCAGGTATTTGTCTCTAAAGCTGGTAGTTTCCATACATATTGCCACAGTAACCACATCCGTTTTGATGGGGCACATTGCTTAGGATTCACTAGGAAAACATCTAACAATCTATTTATCTATATCTATAATGTATGATTTATCAGGTAGACTTTCAGGACCAGATGTAGAAGAGTCCACAGCATTTGTCTCTGTGCTAGAGAGCCAGAGAATACAGTTGCTGCCCAGTCCAAGAACCTGGAGGCTGCGGTAAAAGAGGAACCAGCCACAGCGCCAGTCTAAGGCTGAAGGCAGGAAGATTCCCGATAGAGCTCTTGGTATGATTCTTTACTGAGAGGCTGAAGAAAACTGGAGACGATGTTCACTGCAATATAGCAGAAAATACATGCACTCAAGCAGAATGGAGTTCTTCATTTGCATACCAACTTTCTCCTTTCCCTTCTATTTATTTTATTTTTTCATCATTAGTTGTTTTTTATTAAAATTAAATTTATTGGTACAATTTAGATTGGTACATAATGATTACATTCTTCCCTAGGAACTTGTACCTGTACATGATGTATTTTAGCTCCTCTTTTTTGCCCACACCCCTCCCCTCCCTTCAATCCTTCTTCTCCTTATTTTCAAACTTTGCTTCCATTTTATCATTTTTTCCTTGTTTTTTTCTTTCCCTTTCCTTTCCTCCAGTTCCTCATTTCTTTTGAACAAATACTTCCTATTTCACAATATCTATTATACAGTTTGGTTCTTATTTACACTTTCAGTGTCTCACACCAGAGACACCATGAGACATTTTTACATGTGTGTCTTATTTATTTCACTTAAGAATATGGTCTCAAGGTCCTTCCATTTAACTACAAATGACTCAAGCTTGTCCTTCTTTATGGTAGGTAGTACTCCACTGTATTAAAAAAAACCCCATCTTTTTAAAATCTGTTTGTCAGTTGATGGGCATTTTTGTTGTTCCAAGATTTAACTATTACAAACTGTGCCACTGTAAACATGGAGATATCTATCTATCTATCTATCTATCTATCTATCTATCTATCTATCATCTATCTATCGGATGATGCTTTTAATTCTTTTGGGAAAATACCAAGCAGGGGAATAGCTGGATCAAATGGAACCCCTAATCCTAGTGTTTTGAGGAATCTCCACACTGATCTCCATAGTAACTGCACCATTCTAGACTCCCACCAACAGTCTATAAACCTAGTAGATGGTGTTACCCACAACTGGGTGGGTATTTTCCCTGAGTTTTCTGACCTAAATGCCAATCATCTCTGGAAAGCACCATACAGACATACCCAGAATTGCATTTTACTAATCTGGTCGGTGTTTTTAGTCCATTCATTTTGACATGTCACAGTTAATACTCATACTAGAGCCATTCCTGTTCTATAGTCTTATCAGGATAAATCCTCACTGAAATCGGTTACTGAAATCTGTTTCACCCATGGTTTATTTTGTTATTCTTTGTGCATATTAATTTTCTTGTTTTTAACAGAACCTAAAATAACTCATCTTCATGTACCTGCAGCTAAAGGCATAATACAGCTCCATTCACCTTAGGGCAGTTGCCGTGTAAGAGAAAGTCAGTATTCACACTCAAGGACTGATTAGCTAATGAAAAAATCTAGTTTATGAGTAGATGAGACAATTCTGGTTGGGGAAAGAAGCATCATAATGGCATCATAAATGCCTGGAGTCAAAAGTGCCTGGATTTGAACTTCGATCTTCCTTGACCTTGGTTTTCACATAAATAAAGTGGGAATAGCATTATATATTCCTTTTAGGGCTATGGTGGGAAATAGTGTTATAATGCATGGCATTCACAGTGCCTGGCATATAGGATTTGGTCTCTCTCATGATTGCTGTTACTGTCATTTTTACTATCATTGTTCACATGTATTCACCAAACACCTTGGCCAGTGACATATACTCATCAGACATCTTAGCCTTTTTGAAGGCTGGACTTCCAAACTTACCTCCATAGATGGAAGACCACACTGACAAACACATGTGCACTGTAGCTTGTGTAGGTATTAGAGCAGAATCTTTGTTTCCTGGTGTATGAGTCTTCTTCCTTCTGTATTTACAGAATAGTTCATATGAATTGTGTTCCTTATCCCTCTGGATCACACAGAAACAACTGCATGGGTTGTAAGACTGTTTCTTTAAAGTTTTAACTTTGGCGAAACAGAAAGTTAAAAAGGGCTTGTTACTCATTGCTTTCAAAAATAAGAAAACTTCATGAAGTTCCCATTATCAGCTGATATGAGTCAAAGCTTTCAATAAATTGCACAATCTGGCCTGAAGTAAAGCCCAAAGTCATCTTTAGAATTTAACCCTTTAAAAAATAACTGAAACAAGCTGGGAAGGCATAGTGGTGCATGTCCATAACCCTCGCTACTTCTGATGCTGAGGCTGGAGAATCACAAGTTCAAAGCCAGTCTGGACAATGCAGCAATGTAGTGAGACCCTTTATTAAAATAAAACTTTAAGAAATGACTGGCAAATAGTTCTTCACAAGAGTGTTCGGTCAGCATGCAAGAGGATCTGGGTTCAAATACCAGGTTCATAAAAAAATAAAAGTTGTTGAAACAAAGAAACACTAAAGGGGCATTTTCCTTTCAGAGAACCATTGGAAGTTCTAAGACCCATTTGGAGTATAACTTAGTATATTTATTTTTCTAGAAAATAAGTACAGAAGTATCTGTACTTCTTTTTAATTACATAATCAATATTTATGTTTCTATTATAACTTTGTAGTATGTATCAAGTAGTGGACAAAATCCAAGTGATTGACTTAATAGAAATTCTATCATGGGGACAGAGAAACAAGGTTAGACAATAACTATTAAACCATAGCTAATAAAATATATGTTCAGTGATTGGAGAAGAAAAGAATACCATGATGTACTTCAGAGCATATAGTCCTTTTGGACTTGGTGTTGGGTGAGGCTCTTTGGAGAAATTTGTGTTCATACCAGGACCTGAAGTTAAGATGAAGCATAGCAGGAAAAGATCAGAGAGAGAGAGAGAGAGAGAGAGAGAGAGAGAGAGGACTCCATAAATCTGTATTAGTTTTCTGTTGCTGCTGTAAAAAGTTACCACAAAGATTTGGCTCAAAACATACACATTTTTACCTTACAGTTGTGGTGGTTAGAAGTCTGACATGAGTTTCCCTGGGATAAAACTAACAAATCATTAGGGCTACATTTTTTTCTGGAGAACCTAAAGGAAAATCCATTTCTCCTCTTTTCTAGCTTCTAGAGGTTTAAGACTCCTTTTTCCATCTTGAAAGCCAGAAAAATAGCATTTTTCAATTTCTCTGTGATCATCTCTTTTATAAAAATTGTATGGTGACAATGTTCACTTGTATAGTCTACAGTGTTTTATAGATATTATTCCTATCTCAATATTGTTAACTTAATCATACTAATCATAGTTAACATAATCACAAGTTCCAAAGATTAGGATGGGGAGGGTCATCATTCTGCATGCCATAGGATCTTTCTTTCCCCAGAGGAATGCAGGACCACTTTGTTTTGTTTCTGGAAATTGAAACTGGGGTTTCACGTAAGCTAGGTAAATCCTCTACCACTGAGAAACAACTTAACCCTGGAAACAGTATTCTTGTTGCTAATAATTAAGGCTCTGGTTTTAATGGATGTCGAGGATTTTCAGTTGGGCCACCCAAGTCTATAATGAGATAGAGAAAAAAAATAGCCTCTCACCTCTTCTTTCATAATACTTCCCCTTATCACTGAAGCCTTCTTTCAGGCTTCCTTGTGCAGTAATAAACTGGATCCTCAAGCAGAAATCCCCTTACCTGTTCATCTGTCTGAAACTTCCTCAGTCTTCAAGATTAATTTAACTTTCACTTACTTTGATGTACTCTTACCCCCGTTTGGGGGCACTGTGCTAGAAACCACATGCTGGAATAGTGGTGGGGCCACTGGTGATCCAAAGGAATTCCTTCATTCAGTCATTTAGTGAGTATTTAGTTAGTGATGTTACAGGTTGAGAAGGTCTATGAAAGAAGATATTGAGACAGGAGTTTAGTAGAGTATGTTTAGTAGAGGTAAGTATCAGTGAAAGGGAGAAAGAAGAAGCAGGTTTGGGCAGAAGAAGAAGTCAAATGATGACACAGGTTCTAATAATTCCAGCCATCTTAAGGGTGAGGGCTTTGTAGTAACTATTCTCCATCAATATGACCTGTGCTAAGGCCCAACTGGCGACCTTGGGGTTTGTCTGCCACTGATATGTAGGACCCTGAGCAAGGCAGAGCAGGAAGCTATTAGTGGATTCCATCCCCTGCAATTGAACAGGAAATCGGTACTTGAATGCACCAGAGGACATACCACGGGACAAAAGAGATGAATGCTGCCCTAGTACATTTTACATGAATGGAGAAGGCAGACAATAGACAAAGTCATAAGTAAAATATTCAGTCTGTAGATGTGAATGTGTGGTATGGAGAAGACTAAAGCAAATGAGGGTAGAGGAGGGCAACTTACACAGTTTTAATGAGTTCTGGGAAGGCCTTACCAACAATGTAACACTTGAACAGAAAACCCAAAGGTGATAAGGGAGGGAACTGCATACAACTATGGGAAGAGTCTCTCAAAAGAGTAAACTACAAAATCCAAAAGTTCCTGTTGTAGAAGAGCAAGGAGAACTTGTGGCTTGGGCAGGGGGATAAGGAAGAGAGTTGAAGGGTGTGAGATTAGAGGAGAAAGTGGTTTATCTTGTGATAATGCATGGGGAGCCTTGATAGCTATTCTAATAATGTTAACTTTACTTGGGGTAAGAAACGAAGCCATTGCATAGTTCTTAGTGGCCTAATGCTATATCATTTATAGCTATTTTTAAAACATGCTATCAGTGGTGTTAAATATCCTGTTATTATAAAAAAAATAGAAACAAAAACAAAAGAAAAGAAAACAAAGCACTGAGTCACTTGTGATTAGACAACATGAAACATCAAGGTTCCAGCCCTCAAACTCAGGGAGAAAGAGGGGACCAGAGAAGGCCTACAGGGCTGTAAATAAAAATAAGCACAACTAAGGAATCCAACTGGGTGAGCTAAGGGTTGGCCAGCCTGGTACATATCCAGACAAGTTAATTCCAGGTTAATTATTACATCTTGTATTCCTTGTCAAGGAAATGAAAGCACTCCTTTTTCAGAAGCCTAGGTAATCTTCAACTTTTCAATTTTGTTTCTTCTCTCAATTTATTGTTGCATAGCATGTCTATTCATATTTGCCAATGACAACCATAAAAAATAGATTGACTTTTACAAGTCAGAAAAGGACTGTATAACTTCCTCATCCATGGAATAGTTACACTGGATGGCTATCATTTTCGAGGAACTGTGTTTTTATTATTTTAGTTTCTTTAGTATGTGAACCAATTGATTCTGTTGATGTAAGCTTCCTTCAGGGGGCACTTAGGGAAGATGATAAGTGCTACACGTTTTGAATATATACTGGTAATGTGGAAATGCACACAGATTTTGGTGTTTGCAGTATAGAGCTATGCTTCTGAAGTGTGCTCTCAAGCCAGCCACTTGTTAGCTACTTGTATCACTTGGAACTTGTTAGAAATGAGGTGCCAAAACTTTACCAGTTGGGCCATGGATCATGGTGATGCAGACCTACTCACCTAGATATTCTGGGGTTTGAGTTGGAAATCCATGGATTAATAAGCCCTCCAGTTGATCCTGCGCAATGTTAAAATTTGAGAATTCTGGATTAGAAAGGAGTTAACAGTGTGCCAGGTGCTGGATAAGCCTGAAGCAGGTATCTCTAATTTGGTATAAACATGAATCACTTCTAAAAGCATAAGCTTTGCAAATGGAATTGATTCACTTGGTAGAAAAGGAGGAAAAAGCTTCTCCATGCACAGGAGCCAGCCCAGCTGTGGGGACCAAAACTTCGCTGGAGGTATCAACCTGGGACTTGCAGAGTTGGTGTCTGTCTGGTCGATAATCAGGATGAAGATGGAGAGACAGGCAGATTTGAAAAAAGTTTACCCCACTGAATAACTCCGTTGGATTTACACCCTCAAAAAAATCTGTTGCTGGCTAGGTATGTGGGTGCATGCCAGCAGTCCCAGCACTCAGGAGGCTGAGACAGATTGCTAGCTTGAGCCCAGCCTAGGCTGCACATCAAGATCTAGTCTAAACAGAAAAGATTATGGCTGAATTCTTGATCATCACGGTTGGAGAGGACACAGAATAAGAGGATCAGAAACAGGAAAGAGAGCTCTGACCTCAGATCCTAAACTCTTGCCATCATGATGATGGCTCATGTTAAACTAGAGGGATTTTTATTTCCAGACATTTTGTATTTTGTGGAGGGTTTTTTTCTGTGATGGCAACAAGGAGTAGATCTTATTCTTCTGGTGTGTGTGTGTGTGTGTGTGTGTGTGTGTGTGTGTGTGATATGCTGGGGACGGAACCCAGGATGTGTTGAGGAACATCTGTTGCACTTTTAATTTTTTTAACTTTTAAATTTTTAAAACAGGGTTAAGTTTCTAGGTTTAGTTTTGGACTTGAGATCCTCTTCCCTCAGCCTTCTGAGATGCTGAGATTATAGGTGTGCACTTCCCTGCCTAGGATTTCTGTTTTTTTGCCATAATGTGATGTTTTACCTGAGCGGATGGTGGTGTTTCAGGGCCTCCTGTACAAGACCTTGCAAACCGAACATTGATGCTAATTCTTTCTCAGCCCCCATGATCCTAAGGCTGCTTTCTCAGCAGCAGCGCCTGAAGTATTTTCCTGTGTTTTGGACCTGCCAGACCTTTATTACTCTAATTCTTTATACTATTCCTTGCTGTTAGTCGGCTATTAGTTAGGTATTCTGTGAGCTAAATTACAGTACTTGGAGAGTGAAGTTTTTCCAATATTTTGCTCCTATGCTGTGATAACTTCTCTAACTTGAGGTAAAGTATGCAATTGATTTCAAGATCATGATGTTAAATAAATTGCAAGGTTTGAAATGGTCCAACCTTGCATTTTCTCCCTGACATTTAAGTTACTTGCTTAAGTTTTTTCCAGAAGATTTTTACTTTTTTTCTTGATAGGCCTTTTATTGTTGCTTGGAAGGGATTCCATAAAAGGTATATTTTTAAATGGATTTTTCAATTGTGAAATTTCAAAGTAGATTTGTCAGGTTTTTAGGAATTATAGTACTCAGATTCTGAGATGTTTGAGTGCAATTGTTTGTTTACTTTATCCACTGCAGCCTCTAATATGTGCTTATAACCAGAGTGGTTCAATCTTATTAAGTATTCAGAGCTTCATTTCCAATCCAGGAGAGTCCTCTAGATTGATTCTTAACACTTCAGGACATCCTTTCTTTATGCTGGCACAATGAGTTAGGAGTGAGAGCATATGCCAACAATATAAAATCTGCCAAAAATGTGACTTTCTCTGTAAGCATATTCATTCTTCTTCTGGACAGTTTGAAATCATACATTATGATTCTTTCAGAGTGCTGTGGACTTGAAGGAACCCATGACTTTTTTTTCCTTGTAGAATTTAGACGGATTGACTTCTGGCATGGTGGTTGAGCAGCCACACAGGAGACTTTCCACAGTGAAATCACTTCACTACTGAAACTGTTTTAGAATGAGGAAATGATATTAGATGATGACTAAACACACAAGAAGAAAGGAAGAGAACCAAAAGTGGCAAATAACGATGTTAGCATAAACAATGTTAACATTACAGTCACTAAAACAAAGTTACACAAGGTAATTAACCCAATATATTGTTGCATTTGACATATATACATATGTTACACATAGTAGTAGTAGAAATGGGGGAAGATGGAAAAAGCTATATGTGAGTAAAACTTTCATATTTCCCTGAAGTTGTTAGTATACAAGTTAAGATAAATTTTAAAAGCTTTAGACAAATACTAAGATTATAATTGGAAAAGATATCATTAAAATATCACATTTCTCTGTACAGTGATCTATTGTTGAACACTAAATTTATTATAAATCTTGGCTATTGTGATTTGTACTGTAGTAAATATGGGAATGTAGATGTATCTGACATATTGATTTTATTTCCTTTGGACATATACCCAGTAGTGGCATTGTTGTATACTGTTTTCCACAGTGATTCTATTAGCTTACATTCCAGCTAACAATATACAGGAGTTTCTTTATCTCTATATACTTGTCAAAATTTATTGTCTTTTATCTATTTGATAATGTATGATTAGGTTGAGATGATATTTCATGGTATTTTCAATTTGCATTTGCCTGGTGATTAAGTGATGATAAACATTTAAATATTTCTGTTGGTTAATTTTCCTGCTTTCTTAATATTTATTCATATATTTGCCCATTTTTAAATCAGATTATTTATTCACCAGTGTATGACTATGTAAAGAAAATAAGGTATAAAAATGAAAGAACAACATTTTGTCATGGAAAGAAATGAGATCCTACCTTTTTTTCTATTTTAAAGAGAATAAAACAAGAGAGAACAAATCTAAGCAGATCAGAACAGAACAATGTAAGCAACACAGCACTTCACAACAAGACAATTGGATATTAACAGTAGCTATCATAATGTCTCTTTCTTTGAAATAGTTGAGCTGAGCTTTACACACAATAATGTCATGCATGACAAAATAGAATTAAAGCACTCAAAAGAATGAAAGTATTACAAGGCACTCTGAACCACATAACTGAAGACGAACAATGGCTACTATATCATCTCATTTTCCATAAAAATTTTGTTTATACTATCATACATATTAAAATCCAATGATATACAACATGATAGAACCAATGGTAATAGAAAAACAAAAGCATGGTAGGACTTCAGAGCAAGATGATATTAAATCAACAATGGCTGCCATATTGTCTGTTCTTCAAAGTAACTATTCATACCATCACATATATTAAGATCAAACAAAACAGAATAAAACCATTCCAACCAATGAATGAAAACATAAGACTTCTATGCAACATAATGGTGAACCATGGTTACCATAAAATCTTCTGTACTCTTACCATTTCTTACACTACTGAGACTACATGGTATTTATACATGTGAGTTTGATTTATTTCACTTATGAGTATGGATTCAATTTGCATCCATTTATTTATAAATATCTCAATGTGATCATTCTTTATAGCTGAGTAGTACTCCATTGTATAAAAGTACCACAATTTTTTTATCCATTCCTTGGTTGATGGGCCCTTGTTTCCAAAATCTGGCTATTACAAATTGTGCTGCTATAAACATGGGTGCACATATATCACTGTGGTAAGATGTTTTCATTTCTTCTGGGAATATGTCTAAGAGTGGAATAGCTGGGTCAAATGGGACCTCTAACTCCAGCTTTTTGAAGAATCTCCAGACTGACCTCCCCGGTGGCTGTACCAGTCTACACTCCCACCAACAGTGCAGAAGAGTTCCTTTTTCTCCACAGCCTCTCCAGCATTTGTTGTTGGTAGTTTTGTTGATCCTGACAGTCTTTCTGGAGTGAGATGGAATCTCAGTGTGGTTTTAATTTGCATTTCTCTAATGATCAATGATGATGAACATTTTCTCATGTATTTATTTGCCGTTCATATTTCTTCATCTGAGCACTGTGTGTTCATGTCGGATGCCCATTTTTGGATTTGGTCTTTGAATTTCAGGGGTCTGATTTTTTAAAATTCTTTATAAGTTCTAGACAGAAGTCGTTTGCCTGAGGGACAGTTCACTAAGATTTCTTCCCAGTTTGTGGGTTTTCTTTTCACTCTACTGGAGATTTCTTTGGACATGCAAAAATACTTTAATAAGACATGTTCCCAGTTATTGATTCTGGAAAGTATTTCCCGTGCAGTTTGGTTCTTGCTCATGAATTCTCTACCAACCCTTAAAAAAAAAGAAAGATTTTTACCTACTTTGTCTTCCAACAGATTTAGTGTTTCTGTTTTAATATTTAGATCTTTGACCCATTTAGATTTTAGTTTAGTACATGGTGATAGGCATGGGTCTAATTTTAGTTTTTGGCATATGGAAAGCCAGTTTTTCCAGCACCATTTATTAAAGAGACTATCGTTCTTCCAGTGAACATGCTTGGCTCCTTTATCAAAGATAAGGTGGCTGAGTGTGTTCGTAGTTGTATCTTCTAGTCTATTCCATTGATCTTCAGTCTATTCATTGATCTGTTTTTATTCCAATACCATGTTGATTTTATTACAGTAGCTTTGTAGTATAACTTCAAGTCAGGGATTGTGATGCCTCCTGCCTTGGCATTGCTGCTTAGAACTGCCTTTGCTATTCTAGGTCTCTTCTGGTTCTAGATGGATTTTAGGAATGATTTCTCTAGATCTATGAGGTATGTTAGTGGTATTTTCATTGGGATTGCATTGAATGTGTATAACAATTTTGGGAGAATAGCCATTTTTGCAATATTTATTCTTCCTATCCAAGAACAAGGGATGTCTTTCCATTTTCTGAGGTCCTCTTCAATTTCTTTTTCAAGGTATTATAATTTTCCCTTTATTAGTGTTTTACTTCTTTCATTAGATTAATTCCTAAGTATTTCATTTTTTTGGATGCTAGTGTGGAGAGTTTGGTTTCTCTTGGTGATTTTGTTGTTAGTGTATAAGAATGCTATCGATTTTTGAGTATTGACTTTATATCCAGCTACATTGCTGAATTTATTTATTATATCTACGAGTCTTCCAATGGAGTTTTGGGGGTCTTCTATGTAGACTATCATGTCACCTGAAAATAATGATAATTTAACTTCTTTTCCTATCTTTGCTCCTTTTATTTCTCTCTCTTGTCTAATTGCTCTGGCTAGTATTTCCAGTACTATGTTGAATAGGAATCGTGATAAGGGACATCCTTGTCTTGTGCCTGATTTCAAGGTAAAGGCTTTCAGTTTTGGACATTTAGTATGATGCTGGCTGTTGGTTTGTCATAGATGGACTTTATCATATTGAGGTAAAGACCATCTATTCCAATTCTCTGTAAGATTCTTATCATGAATGGGTGTTGGATCTTAGCAAAAGCTTTTTCTTCATCTATAGAAATGATCATGTGATTCTTACTTTTGGCCCTATTGATATGGTAGATTACATTTATTGATTTATGTATGTTGAACCATCCCTGCATGCCTGGGATGAATCCCATGTGGTCATGCTGTATAATCTTCTTGATGATTTGCTGCATATTGCTTGCCAATACTTTATTGAGAATTTTTGCATCTATGTTCATTAGGGAGATTGGCCTATAGTTCTCTTTTTTAGTTGGGTCTTTCTCAGGTTTTGGTTCTAGAGTAGTATTTGCTTCCAGGAATGACTTAGGGAGAATTGCTTACCTTTCAATTTCATTGAAGAGTTTGAGGTGTGTTGGCATTAAGTCTTCTTTGTATTTCTTGTAGAATTCCACAGTGAATCCATCTGGGCCTGGGCTCTTCTTTCTTGGTAAGGACTTGATTAAATTTTCCATTTCATTAATAGCAATTGGGTTATTTAGCAGTTTTACATCTTCTTGATCCAGCTTTGGTGGTTCATATGTTTCTAGGAGTCTGTCCTTTTCTTCTGTGTTATCGAACCTATGAGAGTAGAGGTTTCTGAAATAGTTGTTGATGATCTTCTATATTTCCACAGGGTCTGTAGTGATTCCACCTTTTTCATTCTGTATTGCATGAATTTGAGTGTTTCCTTTCCTTTTTAAAACTAGTTTGGCTAGGGGCTTATCAATTTTATTTATTCTTTCAAAGAACCAACTCTTTGATTCATTGATTATTTGTATTGTTTTCTTAGTCTCTATTGCATTAATTTCTGCCCTGATCTTTATAATTTCCTCCCTTGTTTTGGCTTTGGGCTTGGCTTGCTCTTCTTTTTCTAGCTGTTTCAGGTGTAATATCAGGTTCCTTATGTGTTTGTTCTGTTTTCCTAATGTGGGAACTCAGTGCAATAAATTTTCCTTGAGGACTGCTTTCATTGCATCCCACAGGTTCCTGTAAGTTGTATTTGTATTTCTGTTTGCTTGTAGATAGTGTTTAATTTCTTCTTTAATTTCCTCTGTGACCCACTGATTGCTCAAGAGTGTATTATTCAATTTCCATGTGTTTGTGGGGTTTTTGCAGTTACTTGTGGCATTAATTTCTAGCTTCATGGTGCTATGATCCAGTAACATGCATTGGATAATTTCAATTCTTTTGCATTTACTTAAATATGTTCTGTGGGTTAGTATATGGTCTATTTTAGAGAATGTCCCTTGTACTGCTGAGAAGAATGTATATTCTGATGTTGTTGGATGGAACACTCTGTATACATCTATCAAATCCATTTGTTCATAGGTGTGATTCAGTTCTGTTATTTCTTTGCTGATTTTCTGTCTAGTTTATCTATCCCTTTGTGTCAATGGCATGTTAAGGTCTCCTGTTATAATTGTGTTATTGCCTATTTGGTTTTTCATTTCTGTCAATACTTGCTTTGTGTAGCTGGGTGCTCTGGAATTTGGTGCATATATATTTAAGATTGTTATCTCTTCCTCTTGCAGTTTTTCCCTAACTAGTATGTAGTGACCTTCTTTATCTCTTTGGACCATTCTTGGTTTGAAGTTCACATGGTCTGCAAACAGAATAGCTACACCCACTTTTTTTTGAGTTCTTGTTGCATGGAGTATTGTTTTCCATCCTTTGACTTTCAGTCTGAGTTTCTTTTTGGGTTAGATGGGTTTTTTTGTAGACAGCATATGGTTGGACGTTGTTTCTTGTTCCATTCTGCCAGTCTTATTTCTTTTAATTGGTGAATTGAGGCCATTTACATTAATGGTTATAACTGTCATATATTGGTTTATTTTAACATGTTATCTTTCTGATGTTGTATCTTAACTTTCCATTCTGTTTAATTGTCTGTCTTGCTTAGTGGTTTTTTTCCTATGTGTATCTAGAATGTCTTTCAGTATTTTTGTAGGGTTGGTTTGGTGGTCATGAAGTTCTTCAGCTTTCTTTGTCATGGAAGTATCTTATTTCTCCATCCATTTTGAAGGACAGTTTTTGCAGAGTCATCAATCTTGGTTGGAAGCCATTTTCCTTTAGGATCTGAAACACTTCACTCCATGTTCTTCTTGACTTCATTGTTTGTGTTGAGAAGTCTGCTGTGATTCTGATAGGTTTTCCTTTATAGGTGATCTGTCTTTTCTCTCTAACAGCTTTTAATATTCTGTTCTTATGTTGGATTTCTGGGATGGTGATTATTATATGTCTGCATGTAGTTTTGTTTTGGTTATGGCTATTTGGAATTCTATATGCTTCACTAATCTGTATGTCAGTTTCCATACTCATGTTTGGGAAGTTTTCAGCTATTACTTCTGTAAAGAGCCTCTTGATATCATTTGTGTTGTCCCCTTCTTTTTCATTTATCTTTATTAATCTTATGTTTTTTCTTTGCATCATCTTGTAGCTGTTGAATCATTGCTTCCTGATTTCTTGTTATTTTTAGAAAATCTTTCCTTTCTTGTTCCCTAGGTGCAATCTTATCTTTGAGGTCTGAAATTCTATCTTCACTTTCATTGAGGTGGCTTCGGCAACTAACAATAGAATTTTTGATTTCCTGGATATCTCTTTGACTCTGCTTCATGTATTCTGTTTGTTTCTTAAACTGTTAATTCAGGGATTGTATGATTTTGCTTTATTTGTCTAAGTTTTTAGCTGTGTTTTTGTTGGATGCATTCAGTATTTCTTTCACTACTTTCATCATTTCTTCTTTTACCTGGAAGATTATTTCTGATTTGGGTTCCCTCATAGCTTCTTGTAATTGCTTCTTTATTTCAATTCATATCATTTCAGGCATTTCAGGTGTATGGTTAGTATTTTCTTCTATGTACATGGCTCCTAAGCTGTCTTGGGATGGGCTGGAGGTTTGAGATTGCATTTCGTTCTTTTGTCTTGTCATTTTCCTATATTTCCATGTTTCCAGTGATGTTCCAAAGCTTTCTCTGGATGTGTTGGAAATCATCTGCTTGCCCTCCACTACTGGGACTCATGTGGCTTTGGCTCCCCTCACGTGGTGGGCCTGGTTCCCCTGGTTGAAAGAAGGTAGCTGGGAGTGGTCTACTCAAGCCTGCAGAATCTCTGGGGTGTTGTCCAGTGTCCTAGGGGGCTTGCTTGGCACCCAGCCACCGGTATTGGTAGTACCAAACTTTTCCCAGGTCTGTGCCAGTGAGCTGAAACTCACCTCGCCGTGCGGCCAGAGCCTGGCTCCCCTTTCCATGGGCCTGGCTCCCCTGGTTGAATGAAAGTCATTGGGCATGGTCCACTCAAGTTGGTGGAACCACTGGAGCCTAATCCAGTGTCCTAGGAGGCTGGGCAGGCACCCAGCCACCGGGATCGATGGCCCCAAACTTTTCCTGAGATCCTACCTTTTACAGCAACATGGATGAATCTGGAAGACATTAAATAAAAGAAGCCAACCACAGAAAGACCAAAACTAAATGATTTCACTTATGTTGGATTTTAAAACATTGATTACATTCATTCCACAGTATAATGGTTGTAATCGATTAACTAATGGTCAACTTGTAACACCCAGCTGACCTGAATCAGCGTGGTCCTGAGTGTGGAAGACCCACATGAGGATTGTTGCCAAATGCATAAAAAGAACTAGAAAGAGTGGTGTGGTGCTCTTAATCATCCTGGAGCAGTTTGTCATGCTGGCTTTCTTCATATGAACTCAGCTGTTCTCATTGTCAGAGAAGCTTGGGCCCCTGCTGTCACTGAGGATGGCTGTGATTCTTTTCAGGGGAACTTTGGTCCCTACTTTCAGTGTTGCTTCCTGGCTCCAGTGCAGATCCCTCAGGCTGCTGGTACAGATCCTTTATCTTCCCTGGTGCAGACTTTCTAGCTTCCACCACTGACCTATGGGTCTTGCCAGTTCAGATCCTTGATACAGAATTGTGTGAAACATTGCCATGGGCTCTAGGCTTCCAGTTAGACTCATGGAGGACATTGTCATGGGTCCTAATTCTTCAACTGGACTCATGCAGGACATTGCCATGGAATCCAGGCCCTCAGCTAGATTCTTAGAGTCTCTAGTGTGTGGACAAATCTCTTGGACTGTTCTGCACTTGAGTGTTTGGGTGAATATTATAAAATCCTATAAATTATATGTCCTGGGTTAAATATTTGCCTTTGTAAATCCTGAATACAACAATGATAATTAGTTTAATGGAAAATCTTATCTCCAACTATATTTATTTCAGCTGCACATAGGACTTTCTCCAAAATAGACAATAAATTAGCTAATAAAGCATGCGTAAGTAAATACAGAAGAATCAAAATAATCTCATACATATTATCAGATTATAGTGCAATGATACTAGAAATCAGTGGCCAAAGAGACCACATAAACTATGCAAACACATGCAACAATTAAGCAGTACCTTCTTGAATAATTAATAGGTCAGTGGTGAAATTAGAAAGATATTGGCAAATATCTAAAATCAAACAATAATACCATTACAACATGCTGGAACCTATTGGTTCTTTGAAAAATTAAATATAATACAAATTAAATATAATAGCAAATATTACCAAAATAAAAAAAGACTCAAATCTATGAAATTTTAGAGATAAAAAAGTAAAATTCCATCAGATCCTGATGAAATCCAGATTATCAGTAACTATTTTGAGAATATGTGCTCTAATAAAATGGAAAATTCAGAAGAAATAAGTTCCTAGATACATATGAATTACCAAAGGTGAACCAAGAAAATGTGAAACTCATGAATAAGCCAATAACAATAAGTGAAATTGAAGAAATAATAAGAAAAAAAACTACAAACTTAGAAAAACCTGGAGGTGGGGAAATCTAGGTTCTGATGAATTCACTGCCAACTTCTACAAGAACTTTAGAGAAGATGTAATCCCAGTACTCCTGAAGATCTTTAATGAAATCAAAAGGGAAGCACACATTTCTCAAAACAATTAATAGTAGAAATTCCATTTGACCCAGGTATTCTCTTTCTAGATATCTTCCCAAAACAGTTAAAGACATCATACCACAGTGTTACTGCATACCCATGTATACAGCAGTGCACTTAACGACAGCTAAATATTAGAAACAGCCTATTTGTCCATTAACAGATAAATGGATAAAAAGGTGCATTTATAGATAGTGGAGTAGTACTCTGCTGTAAAAGGATAAATTGACTTGTAGGATGAGGGATGTACTTTGAGATCATAATGCTAACTGAAGCAACACTGACACACAAGCTTGAGTCCACATAGCTTCTCTTATATGAAAAACTTTCTCACATGTGCCCAAATATTTGGTCAAACATTAATTTAGAGGTTTCTGTGAAGTTTTTTCTTTAAATACATTAACATTTAGATCTATGAACTTTGTATATAGCATATTATGCTCCTTAATGTGGATTATATGCTTCAGCCAACAGATCAAAGGTATCAGCAGAACAAAGCTTACCTTCCACTGACCAAGCAGGACTTCTGCTAGCTGATTGCCTTTCAACTGGAGCTGCAATTCCTCCTAGATTCTCCAGGTTGTCAAGTCGCCCCACCAGATTTAGGGTTCACAAAGTTTCCACTGTCTCCACTATTGCATCATACAATTCCTTAAAATCTCAACCTTAATCTCCATTTTCCTCCTCTTCTTTTCTCTTTAGCTCTTTATTTAAGCCTATGCATGAATAAAAAAGACCCTACATGTGCACACACAAGGATGTGTCTTTTAATATTGTTTCTTCAGAAAGTCCTAACTATTAAGCTTAGAATGTGTTAGAGTCATTTTTCAAACTCTGATTTTCTGAGTCTTACATTTCAATATGACCCATTTTAGCTTCCCTATAATTGTTTCATTTATATAAAATATTCTGGAACCTTTTGGGATAACTATTTGGCAATACACATAGTCTTTTTTTAGTACTTGAAATTGAACTCAGAAGTGCTCTCTAAGTAAGTTATATCTTCAGCCCTTATAATTTTTAAATTTTGAGACAGAGTCACATTAAATTTCTCAGGCTACTCTCAATGTTGTGATTCTCCTGCCTCAGCCTCACAAGTAGCTGGGATTACCACCACGCCTGGCCACATTAATTAGCTTTTAAAAGTTTACACATTCTAAGGGTTTGTTCTAAATAAATATGCAGACTCCAATAATGATTTGTATATACTATAGTTTTCACTCAGAGAATGTCAGTGTAATTGACTATCCAGAGTGACACCATAAAGCAAATTAGGAGGAGTACATAGGAGTAAATTTATGGCAGATATTAAATTATCTTTAGTGAACATTTGCTGTAAGGAATTACTTTTATTTCTTCTGTATGAGACTGTGTTGCAGAGGCTGGTAACAAAGGAAGTAAAAGAATTTACCAAGTCAAAATAGAAAAGAGTTTACTGGAGAGGAGAGGACCTCACTAGGGGCACTGATGAAGACACAGAGAAGTCTGTGCATGGACTTTTTTAAAGAGGGAAGTGTTGGACAGACTTAGGTCTTCATGCATGACATCTATGTTAATTCTGGTTAGTGCCAGAAATGAGTCCAAGGGCGCAGCACCCAGCTGGTGCCCACAGGATTGCCTGATCTGAAATACACTGAAAATCAACAGCGTAGTGAAAAGGCAGTTTTTCAAGGTTTTTTTTTTTTTTTTTTTTAGAATTGCAGTTTGTGAACGAAAATTTAGTTTAAAAATTCAAACCATGTTCCAAAGATACTCAGACTGTACAGGAAATTTAAAGGGAAAGAAACATGAATGCAAAACAAATTCCAGGTAACTTGCACAAGTTGCTTGTAAAAGAAGTTTGATGCAAGTAAACTACACTGAAATTAGGTTACCATTTATGGAAATTGGATATGTAATCTTAAGATGATTTTTGGAGATTTGGCTCAGTTCAGAAGTTCATAACGGGTAGAGGTATACAATAGTCCGTCTCAGAATAGCTCCTTTTATCTATTTTACAGGATCATGAGTTCTGTGACCCCTTTCTTTGAAGCTGGTTTCACCCACAACAAAAAACTAGAGAACCCCTTGGTGTGGAAGAATCCCTCAACACACACACACACACACACACACACACACACACACACACTCACACAAACACACACACAAACACACACTCACACAAACACACACACATTCCTTAGCAAAAGTGAAGCATTAAGAATGTGAGGCTAGTAGAAAAAGGGTTTTCTACTAGTCAAAAAGTATTTGTATTTTTTTTTTTTTTTTGAGACAGGGTCTTGATCTGTAGCTAAGGTTTACTCTTGAACTCTCTGTAGTCCAGGCTGGCTTTCAACTCACAGTGATCTTCTTGCCTCAGCCTTCTGAGCTCTGGGATTACAAGCAAGTGACACCCTGCCAGGCTAGAAAAGCTATTCTTAATATTTGCACTAGGTACACAACCTCTTGAACTTCTACTCTGACTAACCCTAAACCACTCAACAATACTAACTATAAACTTGTATTCTGCAGAGTTTTCGAAAAAAAAACAAATCAAATGAAGCAAAAATATACAATAAAAACCACACTGTTTCCCATGCAATATTTGGGACATATTTATTGTGACTTGAAATATTCACTCAACCCTCAAATCCATGTAGGAAAACTGATCTCTGATAGAGCAGTGATCTGAAGGCATGATTTTTATGAGGTGATTGGATCATAAAGGCTCCATCTTCATGAATGCATCAGTTCATTCACTGATTATTGAATTAATTGTTATCAAAGAAAGAGCTTTATCTCCATTTTGCTGTGATCCAGGGGGAAACTACTCATTAGATACTGGCACCATGGTGTTGAATTTCCCAGCCTCTGGGACTATAATATATACACTATAATATTTTTTGTTTTCCTAACTTTTAATTTGGCATCCTATATTTTATCCAGCAATGTCAGTGCTAATGGAATAATGTTGAAGGAACAGTTTTACAGGGTGGATTTAATTGATAAATTAGAATCAGCAAATTAAGTATTTTTTAAACCCTATCTGATATGTTCTGAAACATAATATTTTAGTCAATTTTCCACTTGGTAGGGCCTAAGATGTGCGATTTAGAGGGAAAATTTTAATGGTTTCTGTGGATTCAATCTGTAGCTGGCTAACTTGAAGGCAGAAAATCAGGGAAGAGTGGGTAACAGAACCAAGCTGCTTAGTTCATAGTGGTAGTGAAGCCAGTGCCAGATTTGAAGGAGTGAGGGGCCAGATAGGTTTAAATCCCCATGACCCATCCAGACACTCCCAGAAATGTACTCCATTAATCTCCTGGGGGGCTACCATGCCACTTAAGCTTAACAATCCCACAAGAGAAAACCCAGAATATGAATATGGCAGGAGGCTAGCAGAATGGGTTGTCAAGGAAATTTAAAGGCTTATCCTATCATTCATTGAGGTTACATTCCAAGTTACTATGATTTGTTTCTCTGTTGTAAGTAATAAAAATTTCTCTGCAAAAGTCAGTGGAAATATTTTGAGTAGGATGTATTAAATATGGCAAGAAAATATATATAAGAAAAGAACCACAAAACTATTGCTGTTAAGTAGTCTGCTTTTTTAAAATTGTTTTTTGTTTTTACCTCTGCTATCTTTTGATTCCTACGGTTTTTTCTCTAATTCTAAGATTCTTATTATTTATCTTCCTGTGAGTTGCCCTATATTATCCCAAAAATCTATACTCATAAGAACACACAAGGATGCATCCTCAAATTTACATAAACTAACCATAGATATCTGCTGTGTAGTAATATGTACCTATGTATTTAATACGTCATTCCCACCTACATTTAGTGGACAGAAATATTGTTTGTCTTATGTATTAGGGAGTAAACAGTCTGAGAAAAGGCCTAATGTTTTTATAGTAAAGATGGCACAAATATGTTTACTGCAGATAATTAAGACAATGTGTTGCTGCCTACATCTGAGTTCACTGTGTCCTTAATTGCTGTGGTTAGTTGAACTTATGACTGATCACAGTCTTCTGAAATACAGCTGCTAGGGGCAGCAGGTCTCATGAGGAACACATATCCCTTGATGTTTGCTTTTCCTGGCCCCCAGAATTTAGGGAAACAACTATGGAAATCCAGAAAATCATAGGAATTCTCCAATCTCAGTATGATATTTGTGCAAAGATTAACACCTGCTCCTCTTTTCTTTGGAGAAATCATAGAAACCTTTTTCCTTGTTATGTGGAGTACACAACATTTTCTTGAAAATCTACATGTGAGAAGTAAACATCATGGCTATGAGCGCAGAGCCTAAAAGTTGAATTTTAAGCATCTTTGAAACATTCCAACTGTTTGTTTGAAGCATTTGCCAGATAACAAGGGCCAATATTTATTATTTAATGGATTGACTCTCACTCTGGAGTAACTAAATGATGGTGCTAAATAATATTAACTTACATCCTCAATAGAGTATGATTTTTCAGCTGAGGATGCATGATTCCTTTTCATTTCATTCAAGGTTTCTCTTAGCTTTGTTCCTGTGAATGATACTAGTGACGGTGATG
This sequence comes from Hydrochoerus hydrochaeris, assembly GCA_004027455.1. Taxonomy (NCBI): domain Eukaryota; kingdom Metazoa; phylum Chordata; class Mammalia; order Rodentia; family Hydrochaeridae; genus Hydrochoerus; species Hydrochoerus hydrochaeris. The sequence continues at coordinate 69,107 of PVLA01002233.1, read as the reverse complement.
CTAGTGAAGATGGATTTTATTTCTTCCTGAGGCTACTTGTTTGATTCAATCAGAATGTTATAACCTTGGCCAGATGGATCCCAAATGCAGGAGGTATTTTAATACAGGGTGGGAGCACAGTGAGGGGCAGCCTCTGGACAGGGGCTATGGCTTCACTAGCCTAAAGCCACAGTGACTTCACAATTGAAACTCCAGTAGGTACCTTCCTTGGAGTAGGACAGAGCTAGTTTTCTTGTATTGATCAGAAGTGATATCTAGAGTGGTAGCTGTCAAGCCATTCATAGGGAAATTTAAACTGAGAGGTCAGTTTCTAACATTGAAATATGTGAAAGAACTTCTTAGTTTTCAAAAGCTATTAATATAGATTGGCCATAATAAAATTTCATGAATACTAATTTATAGTCTTGTGGAAATGTCTTTTCTTTTTCTTCAAATCACTTTTTATATTTCCTTAAGGTGCCTGCTTAGTGGATAACATTTGCTATTAAGAGAAATACAGGATGACCTAGAGTTTCTGTTGACTTTTGCACAAAAAAATACCTTAAATGTGACTCAGGTGTGACTCATTTCTTTCCCTTATGTGATCTTTGTCTTTTTATATCTACCTGAGACTGATCTTATTTTAGATTATCTGCCTCCCTTCTACCTTCTTATTGGCCCTAAAATGTTCATGCTTTCATTTTTCTACATGCAAAATAATTTAGTTTTTATGGGAGTTCTCCAGAACCCAGCTGGATGCCAGAAGAAATCTGATAAACACCTTTGTACCAAATGATTTTGGTGATGGCGTCTTGCGTCCTGCCTCACACAGGCAGGGCTATTTCATTTAACAGAGGTTTAAAACTCAAGTTTGTCTTTTTAAAAGGGAAAACTGAAACTGAGGTAAGTTAAGTCACTGGCTAGGTAATATGGTCTTCTGCTTTTGTTATAAGTTTAGAATCTAGATCTTCTTCTGTAATTCATTTAATTTTCAGTCTATTGATGTTTCTTACATTTGAGTCACCCCATGAACCATTTGCAAACGTTATTATATATGTGCACATATGTAGCATTAACTACATAGATGAACCTAGTTGACTTTTTTAAATTTAAGTTTTTTAATATTAAAAACATTATTTGAATTTTATGTATCTATATATACATATACATACATCCATATTCTAATGTACTTCAACTTACAACTGAAATGAAAAATCATTGCATCATTCAGACAGATTATTGTTTGAGAGTTTACATTAGGGGAACTTAAGTCAATCACATTTTTGTGGTTAAGGGAGCTGAAACAATGAAGACATAAGCAATTTTCTTAAGGCTGTTCATCTCATGTCTAGCAAAGCTGGGATTCTCACTCCTGTAGTTTGATTCAATTTAACTTTGCATAGCAGGAAGAAAGAATTGTAAAGCATTCTATCTATTGTGAACAACAGTGTATATTGTACTTCAAAGTTTGTTAAGAGTGTAGATCTCCTGTTAAGTAGTTTTACTACAATTAAAAAGAAAGAGAATGGAAAGAAACAGCTTGGTAAATAAAAGCATAGGCTTTAAGTTTGGACAGCCCTGGTATAAATCCAGGCTTAGCCACTATCTATCATTATCACTTGTTTACATTGTGATATATTTTTAGCCTCTATTTTTTTTTAATCTCCAAAATGCAAATAATGATTTCAGCTTCATGGTCTTGTATGCATTATGCTTGTCACAGAGCACAAAATTACAAAATATGTAATGTTCTTTACAAATTCCAAATCTCTATAAAAAGTTAGAATACTTAGTTTAGGGACAGGTAGGTAAAGAGAAATGAAAAAATCTGACACAACTTTTGGCACAAAACAGATTATTTGTAACACTCAGTTATCTTAATACTGTGACTCTAAATCTTTACCTGCAATCATGTTGCTAGCTTAGGAATCCAAATATACCACTAAATATACCACTGATTGAACCAAGGGCCTTGAAAACGTTCGTCAAGCCCTCTAAAACAGAGCTACACATGACGTCCTTTGTCTTTTTGACTCTGAGATAGGGTTCTGTGAAGTTGCCACCCTGACCTTGTGATCCTCTTGCCCAGCCTGGGGAGCAGCTGGGGTTGCAGGTGGCTCCACCATTCCAGCTGCTTATCTATGTTTTCTATCAGAAGGAAACATCCTAAGACCCAAATTGTAAGGCTGGAAACACTGGACAGATAAGTTGGAGAAATCATTTTATTAGGAAATCAAGATGATTCCTGATTTTAAAACAATTTAATTTTCTCAACTTCCAACATTATTGGACATGCTTTTTATAATGACATATGAGGGAAAATATGCTGGTATGTATTCCTCAGATCAGTTATTTACCATGTTATTCACATTTGCCTAATGCTGCAGCGAGAGTGTGTTTTTGAGTTCCGGATACAGTGCCTATTAGGATGCCAGTATTAGATTGCTTCTTCACTATTGCTTGGTACACCTGGGATTCCTAGAATGGATGTGTCTCAGGCTTGATGGATCCTTGATGGTTTGGGCTTGCATTAACTATAAGACCTTTAAGGTGGATTCTGTAAATCATTTGAAATAATTTCTTGTACTGGATCATTTTTAAAAAGCTTGGTAGAGGAACACATGCATTGTTTTGTATAACAGCCAAGGAATAAACTACAGAAATAGTTGTTTTTTGTGTGATTGTAATTTTGTTACTTACATTTACCCTGTCTGCTTTATCTGTCTTCTTTTTTTAACTGGGATTTCTGAATGAGATAGAATGGATCAGCATAAAAAGTTAGTGAAGATGAGGTAGAAATTAGCCAAGAAGAAGATAAAAATTTAGCTATGGTATTGTTTATCAAATGAAGGTCTTGATAGGTTACATACTTCTATGCTGTAGACCAAATCAGGGCATTTTTATAAATATAGTTTTATTGGAGCACAACAACATTTGTTTGTTTACATGTTGTCTTTCACACCAAAATGGCAGTGTTTGATAGAATGGTTGTGAGAGAGAACATATGATCTGTAAGCTTAAAATATCTGTGTCTTCTTTTAAAGATACAATTTGTTGATCCCTGACCAGCGTGATAGGCTGAAGAGAATAGACTTTGTTTATGACCTCTAAAGAATCCTAAGTAGATTGAAATGGATAAAATACTATACATATCAGTCCCCAAATTCAGTTTAGAACCATTAAGGAGAAGGTGGCAGTGGAAAAGAGGTGTTATTCCTCAACCCAAGTGAGTAGACTCGAAGAATGTGTCCCCAGCAACGTAAAGAAATGATGTATACTCAAACTCTCCTACCACCTTACTGTACAGAGACACCATGGTGAGTCCCATGGCAAATTCAAGTGAAGGTTCATGAGGCATTTTTGTGTTCCAGTATTCTATGGAATAAATATTTTAAAACCAAACAGCAACTTCCTTCCCCCACATCAAGTTCAGCAAGGCTCTATTTGCAGTTTTGCATTGGGCTGGGATTCCCTTTTGTATGTAGGCATATCTAATTCATAGACTTCAAGCATTTCATATTTCATCAACTACTGTCACTACCTTGGTGTTCTGTGACTTAAACCAAAGTGTTCTATAAAAATGAATAGTGATGACAGATTTAATTTAATTTATAGAGAAAAAACTAATTGATACATTCTCAATGTGAAGCTCTTTCCTTAAAAGATCATCTGAACTCTTCAGTGACTACTAAATTTCTCTTTATTAATAATTAATTTATATGCTTTTTATTATTAAGTCATATATAACTCAATAAAATTTTTTGGTAAGCCCACTATGAGCACCTACCTGTTTCTATGCTAAGGAGTAGAATGTAATTAAGAAATAAGAACTCTTCTCTTTCATCATAAGATCTACATCTAGTGGGCAGTCATTAAAGAAATTTTTAAGCACAGTTGTTCAGATCCAAACATATCTACGTACTCATTGTATTATACTAGTATGATTTTTATCCATTGTATAACCTCCTTTTGCCTGTAATTTCTCCCACATAAAATGGGTAAATAGCTCATTTTGTATTATAAGGTTAAAATGAGATACCACACACAAGGCATGCGGCATAGTGCTGGCACAGCATAAGTGTGAATAAATACCAGTGTTTATTATATTAGCAGATGGATGTATGGGTATATGCTTGGTTGGAGCAGATACTATAAATGTAAATGAAAATGTGCCATGATAAAGTAAAAAGGAGAGCTTTAGCTTTAGGTAACATGGAAATGCTGCTTTAGAAAGGACTAAGATTTAGGTTTACAGGTGACACCGAGAGGACAGAATTGGTCCCGACACAGAAAGTGACATTAAAGAGTTCTAGAATCCAAAAAAAAAGTATTGAGACCCTAATTTACAGAAGGATTCACCTGGCTTCCATTTGGAGAGACTATTTCTACCTTAGCCTAAACATGTCAAGTGACACAGGACACAGAGAAACACATAGAATAGGGCCAGAGATATGACAAAAATGTAATAAACCCCAGTCACTGTTGTTATTGCCAATGTTTTCATCATTATTGCAAAAGCAGTCTAACTTATCCTCTCTGCTTTTCTGTGTTCCCTGTCTTATTTTCCCGGAATCTAAATTCTTAGATTTAAAAAAAATTTCTTTCTTCCCTATTTATAAGAGTGTTTTTCAAAATTTTTAGTACCACAGATAATTGTTTGGCACACTTTGGGAGGCTGAGGCAAGAGGATTGCTGCAAGTCTGAGACCAGCCTGGGCTGCAAAGACCAGCCTGAACTGCATAGCGAAACCCTGTCTTGAAAAAACAAATAAATAAATAATTAAAATAAAAAAGATAGAAAGAGAAAAAAGGAAGAGAATAAGTCTTATGAAAGCTAAGATCTTTTTTATCTGAAGAATTCATACTACACAGAGAATCTCTCATTCAAGTTTAGGCATCTCTTTTTAGGCAGTCCTGATCCATTATATAATGTTGCTTGAATATCACAAACACATCATATACTTATTTAGGACAGTCTCTCTCTAATTTAAATGGTTCTCTATTGTCAGTGGTAACTGATTTCTTGCTTTATTTTATAAACCATATTTTATCAGTGCTATGGTACAAGACATTTCTACGTTAAGTGCGTAGTATTGAGTTACATGTTACAGTCAGTATAACCAGGCTGTTTGGAGCCATGTTTTCTTTCCTAGTACTCTGTAAGGTCATGGTAAGTTTTACCTTCCATGGTGTCTTCCTTTGCTGAAATATGATACATTCATAACACAGTCTCAAGAAACTCAAATATTAGATTTTAAGCAATGTTTTCATTCTTTCAATAGCTTCCTTTCATCAGGATGTGAAAAGTAGAATTTCTTCCCAATGCAATAACAATTTGCCTTTGCTGAGGGATTCCTAGAAGGGCAGCCTTGTCCAATTTTTTGATTGTGCCCTGCACAAAGTGCCTGGCCAAAGGAGTTGAGGATGCCCCTTTTATGCTGCTAATCTATCTGCTCACATTGGGCATGTTTTGTAATTTGCCCACTCAGAGTGGTTACCTTTTTAAAAGTTACTTTTATTGGTGTGCTTTTAGTATACACCATGGTCACATTCATCATTGGGCATTTGTAGCTGTATGAAACATACCTTGACTCTTCTTTACTTGACTGCTCCCTTCCCCTCCCTTTAACTTGCTTCATTTCCATTTTCCCTTCTATTCTCTTTTTTTCTTTTCTTTTCCTTCCTTTTTTCCCCTCTCCCCTCCCTCATTTCCCTTCCATTGAACATTTTCTTTCTACTTCCTAATATGTGTCATCATTTTTGGTCCTTATTTATGCTTTCAATTTCTCACAGAAGAAAAGCAATGTGGTATTAAAACATGTATCTGATTTATTTCATTTAAGAGTATGGTCTCAAGATCCATCCATTTAGCTATAAATGACTCAAGTTTATCATTCTTTATGGCTGAATACTACCCCATTGTATATAAAAGCAAAATTTTCTTATTCATTCATCCATTGATGGGCATCTGGGATGTTTCCAAGATTTAGCTACTATAAATTGTGTTGCTATATATGCATGTCGATATATCAATATTGTGTGAGGCTTTTAATCTTTCAAGACGATACCTATCAGGGGAATAGCTGGGTCAAGTGGAATCACTAGTTCCAGTTTTTTGAGGCATATATCTACTGCTTTCTGTATTGGTTGTACAAATTTACATTCCCACCAACAAAGAAAAAGGGTAAATTTTTCCCCACAGCCTCACTATTATTTGTTATTGATTGGTTTGTTGATAATACTCATTCTTCCTGGAGTGAGATGAGATCTTGGCTTTTAATTTGCATTTATAAATGTCCACCAGTGATGTTGAATACTTTTTTAAAAAAAATATTTGCTGTTCATATTTTTTAATCTGAGAAGTGTCTATTCATTTCAGGTGCCCATTCTTGGACTGTGTCTTTAAATTTGGGGGGCTTGATTTTCTTGAGTTCTTTATATACTTTAGATGTGATCCAAGGTGTTGGTTCTTTGCAATATTTCCTGTGAGATTTGGGTTTTGTTCATAAAGTCTTTGACTTCAACAGTAAATTCGAGAGTTTTACAATTTTATCTTAGACCTATTTTATCTTTTTTGTTTCTGTTTTAACCATTTTGATTTAATTTAGTGCATGGTAAGAGATGTGAGTGTTGGTCTAATCTTTGGCATGTGGAGAGAGTTCTTCTACCACCATTTATTCCAGTGAAGATGTTTGGCCCCTTTGTCAAAGATAAGTTTGCTGACTGGATTTGGAATTGTTCTACACATTCTAACCTGTGTAATTGATCTGTAGGTCTAGTTTTTCTTTCTTTCTTTTTTCCTCTTTGCCATTATCATGCTATTTTTATCATAGTAGTTATGTAGTATAATTTCAAGTCAGTGATTGGCAGGCCGCTTGCCTGGCTGATGTTGCCCAGAATTGCTTTTGCTATTTTTGATCTCTTCTGCTTCCAAATAAATTTTAGCATTATTTCCTCTGGCTGTATGAGATATTACTCATATTTTGATCTGGATTCCATTAAATCTGCATAAGAGTTTTAAAAATGTGATAATTTTCATTATATTGGCTCTGCCTATCCAAGAACACTAGATATCTTTCCATTCTCTGATACCCTCTTCAATCGCCTTTTTCAGAGTACCATAGCTTTCAATGTCTTTCACTTCCTTCATTAGGTTGATTCCTCAGTATTTCATTTTTCCCTATGTTGTTGTGAAAGGTGTTGTTTCTCTGTTTTCCCTCTCAGTGAATTTGTTGTTTGTATACAGGAATGATACTGATTTTTGAATGTTGACTTTGGATGCTGCTATATGAATTATTTGGTTATTAAGTGTACAAGTCTCTTGGTGCAGCTTTTGATGTCTTCAATGTAGAGTATCATGTTATCTGTAAAGAATGATGATCTATTTCCCTTGCTATCCTTATTCCCTTTATTTCTTTCTCTTGTCTGATTGCACTGGCTAATGCTCTCAAAACTATACTGAATAGGAGTGATGATAGTGAACATCTTTGTCTTGTCTCTGAATTTAGAGTGTAAGTTTTCAGTTTTTGATCATGTTGGCTGTTGGTTTTCCATAGACATCTTTTATCACATTGAAATAAAAGCCTTCTATTGCAATTTTCTGTAGGACTTTCCTTTAAATCATGAATTTGTGTTGGGTTTTGTCAAATGGTTTTTCTGCATCTACTGTAATGATCATGTGGGTGTTTATCTTTGATTCTGATAATTTGGTGTACTGCATTTACTGAGCTGCATAGATCAAACCATCCTTAAATCTTTGGGATGAATCCTACTTGGTCATGGTGTATACTCCTCTTTTTTTAATGATTTACTGAATTCTGTTTGCCTGTATCTTATTGAAAAATTTTGTATCTCTGTTTATTAACAAGATTCAGCCTTCATTCTCTCTTTTGGTTGGATCCTTATCAGGAAAATGTTGGCTTCCAGGAAAGACCTTGGAAGTATTGCTTCCCTTTCAATTTCATTAAAGAGTTTTACGAGCAGTGGCAATAGATCTCTAAATTTCTCCTAAAATTCAGTAGTGAATCCTCAGGACCTAGGCTTTTTGTTGTTGTTGATGATGGGTTTTATTAGTATTTCTTTAATTTCACTGATGGATATTGTGTTATCCAGAGTTTTTATATCTTCTTGATTTGGCTTTGATAATTCCTGTTTTAAGGAATCTGTCCATTTCTTCTGTGTTTTCCATCTTATTGGAGTACAGGCTCTTGATGTAGGTATTGATAATCTTCTGGACTTCTACAGGATTTAATTGCCCATGCATGTTGTAGTTTTATCCTTTTCATTCTAAATTGCATGGGTCTGTGGTACTTTCTTCCTTTTTATTCTTAATTGTATGGATTTGCATCTTTTCTTTACTTTTTTAATAAGGTTACCTAAGGTTTGCCTATATTATTTAATCTTTCAAAACCCAAACCTTTGATTATTGATTCTCTGTATTGTTTTCTTAGTCTTAATAAGATGAATTTCTGCTCTGATTTTTCTAATTTCCTTTTTTATACATGCTTTGGGTTTAACTTACTCTGCTTTTTCTGGAAGTTTGAAGTCAACATTAGGCTCTATATTTGAGCTCATTTTTTTCCCCAAAGTTGAAATTCACCACAATCAGTTTCTTTCACCAAACTGCTTTCATTGCATCCCATAATTTCTGATAATTTGCAGTGGAATTATCCTTCAATTGTAGATAGTGTCTAATTTCTTCTTTAATCTCATCCCATTGTTTGTTCAGCAGGTTGTTATTTAATTTTCATGTGTTTATGCACTTTTCATGATTCATTTTGCCATTGAGTTCCAATTTTATTGCACTGTGATCTCATAATCTGTGGTATAGTTTCAATTCATTTGCATTTAATTAAGTATGTTCTATGAGCTAATATATGGTCTATTTTGGAGAAAGACCCTAGTGCAGTTAGGAAGATGTGTTCTGGTTTTTTGGGGGGAGGTAGATCACCGAAAATACATACTAAGTCTAATTGATCAGAGTTTCAGCTTTGATTTTTCTGTTGATATTCTGTCTAGTTGCTTTATCTGCTTGTAACAGTGAACTATTTATGTACTCCATTGTATTGTATGAGTGCTTATTTGATTTTTAAAAAATTTTATTTAAAGGGGGGGAAGCAAAACAAAAAAAAGGGTAGAAACAATACAGAATTTAAAAAAAAAACAGTAAGAAATCACTATTTGATACATTACATATTGTCTTCTTCGATATAGTTGTTCCAGTTACAAAATTAAAGCACACAAAGTGGTCATTCAAACAGTGAGGCTGCAAACAGTTCTGTTCACTGATCCAACAAAAACTTAGTAACATGATTATCAATCCTACACACTTAAGTATACATACAGTTATCTCTTTTAGAGCAGTTTCTTTTCCTCCTCTTTCTTTTTTTTTTAATTCTTTTATTTAAAGAAAGAGTGTAGAAACAATACAAAATCTCAAAAACAAAACAAAAAAAAACCAAAAATAGTAACCAATAAAACATCACTAGTTGATAATTACATACTTTCCTCTTAGATGCAGTTGTTCAAGTTACAAAAGTAAAGTCCACAAAGTGGACATCCAAACAGTGAGACTGCAGTCAGTTTTGTTCATCCATCCAACTAAAACTTTAGCAACATGGTTATTAATTCCACACACCCAAACATACATGCAGTTATATCCTTTAGAATACTCTCTTTTCCTTTTTTTTCCTTTACAGTAACTATAATCCATTCTCGTAAAGTACTTAGAAGTTCTACACATGTGTAAGTCTCTACACATCTACCTGGCCTTTCTGTATTAGACGGAGAAACAAATCAAAACAAGTCAGCAGTACAAATTCCTAGAGAAACATGAAATGAAAAGAACATACAAAAACACAACACTAGGTGATCTATGGTAGTCACTACGATGTCACTAGTTATTTTCAATAAAATTGTCTATATCGTCAAATATAATATAAACATAGCATTGCTTTACATTATTAATAAAATCTAAACATTGGAGATATTATAGGATTTCAGAGGCAGTTGACAATCAAAACAGAATGGCTATCCTATTGAATCCTGTCATCTTCAGAGTAGTTGCCCCTCTTCTCAGACTCAACACTCTCAAGTATACCAGATTCAAATAAAATCAGTCAAGATAAAAGAGTGATATAACCAATTTTCTCTGTCTTATCTCTGCCATGGTGTTTTTCTGTTGTTATTTGTTTACTTTTCTCCTTCATTCCACTGCTTGCCCCTTTCTTTGAGGCCTTTCTGCCATTATTCCTGGAACCCTGGTGATTTTCTTCTCTCTCTCTAGAATGTCTTTCAGTATTCTTTGCAGGGTTGGATTGGTGGTCACAAACTCCCCCAGTTCCTCTTTGTCATGGAAATATCTTGTCTCTCCATTAATTTTGAGAGAGAGTTTTGCAGGGTACATCATTCTGGGTTGGAGGTTATTTTCTTTCAGGAATCTTCTTGATTTGATGGTTTACATTGAGAAGTCTGCTGTGATTTTGATGAGTTTTCCGTTATAGATAATCTGTTTCTTTTCTACGACTGCTTTTAATATTCTGTTCTTGTGATGGATTTCTGGGGTCCTGATTATTATATGTCTGGGTGTAGATCTGTTTGGGTTGTAGCTGGCTGGAGTTCTGTATGCCTCATTTATCTGAACTTCACTTCTGTTACCTATGTTTGGGAAGTTTTCCTTAATTATTTCTTGAATAGACTTTTTATTTCATTTGTATTTGTTGCTGCATCTTCATTCACATATTTTATTCTTAGGTTATAAATCCTCTTGTCATCTTCTAGCCTTTGTATTGTTGCTTCCTGGTTTCTTGTTACTTTTAAGAGATCCTTTCTTTCATGATCATACTTTGCAAATCTATCTTCAAATTTTGAAAGTTTGTCTTTAGTTTCTGTTAAAGGGTTTTGCCAGGTTTCAATGGAGTTTTTAATTTCCTGATATTCTCTTTGGATCTGTTTCATATATTCTAGGTTTTGTTTATATTCTTCATCAAAGGCTTCTCTCCTTTCTCTGGGTTCCTTTATTCTTTCATTTGTGTCTACTTGAGGATTACCCAGGACTTCTTTTATTAATCTTCTTATATCTTGCTTCACCTGAGTTAGAATTTCAGATTTAAATTTGACAATGAGGTCACGGATGTTTTTCTTTATTTCCGATGAGGCTGTCTCTGACATTCCAGGTTTGCTGCTCTCTACCTCCTCTGCATTTACCTCTGTTGGACTCACTTTCCCTGGTTCCACAGTTGGAGACCTTTTGCTTTCTCTCTGTCTTGTCATGTTTCCGGCCCCCTTCAGACAGGTGGGTGGTGGAGGTCTCTGGCCTTTCCTATTGCTTACAGTTTTTCTGCAGCGCACTTGCTAGGGAAGTACCGCCCCCCAGTCCACTGCAAATCTGCGAGTTGCACGCTGAGAGCTGGCTACTCCCCCTACGCCAGTCAACCAGTTTATGCTTCAACAAGTTTGTGTTTTCCCTGGGGATGCTACTGGCCCAGAAAAGCCTTGTCCCTGGCTATTGGCTTTTAACCAGGGGTGTGGCCCTGCCCGGGCAAATCCCACCAATCTGCTTTGGACTAGGAGTCACCAGCAGATGCTGCCTAGGGCCCCAATTCAAGCTGGCTCTGCCCAACTCCAAAATGTTGCCCAGCCAGTCCTCCTGGTTTGGGGAATCCAGTTCCCATCACTCACCTAAGTTCATGCAGCTCAACTGGCTGTTTCCACTCCCTGTCTCAGGGCCTCCTCCAGCCGAGGGTCTGGAGCTCATCAACTCCAGCTCTCGGCAAGGCTGTGATCTCAGCTTGATCATGAGTCACCTGACTCTAAGACATGCCAGTGCAGCGACCGGGGCTTGCCTAGCTCCATCCTTCTGTCCATGCTTCTTTTTTTTCTTTCTTTTTTATTTTTTTTCTTTTTCTTTTTCTTCAGTTTCTTCCTGGGTCATGAGAATTCCTCTCCCTTTGTCTGGCTTTCTCCATGTTGCCAGTTTCCAGCATCTGAGTTGATTTTTTTTTTCCTCAGAGAGGCTCTCTTATCATGCTGTCACTCAGTTGGACATCTTGCAATCTATTTGATTTTTTTTATGTCCATTAACATTTATTTTTATAGTTGTGTGTGCTGATGTGTGATGCACACATATTTATGATTGTTATCTTTTCTATTTGTGTTGTTCCCTTAACCCATATGTAATGATCTCCTTTGTCTCTCATGATCCATCTTGGCTTGAAATCTACTTTGATGATAAAATAGATGTTCCTGCTTTTTTCCAGGCTTCTGTTGTGTGGAATATTGTTTTTCATGACTTGATTTTTAGTCTATGCATTTCTTTTTCACTGAAACTTGTTTTTTGTATGCTCCATATTGCCAGATCTTGCTTGTTGATCCAGTCTGCCAGTCTGTTTCTTTCAGTTGGTGAATGGAGAACATTTACATTGATAGTAATAACCAATATATATCAGCTTGTCTTTGCCATATTATTTTCCTGTCATTGCTTCCTTTCTTTTCCCTCTTTGGTTGCCTTGTTGAGATTCATGGAGTTTCTGTTTTCATTGGCTTTTTCTACAATATCCTTTAGAAATTTTTTGAGTGCTGGATTTGTGGTCATGAGATTCTTCATATGTTCTTTATCATGAAAGTATCTTAATCCATCAATTTTGAAAAATAGTTTATCCATCAATTTTGAAAAATAGTTTCCTGAGGTACATCAATCTGTGTTTGAAGTTGGTTTGTTTTAGGGCTTCAAATACTTCACTCCAAGCTCTCCTTAGTTTAAAAGTTCGTGTCCAGAAGTCTGCTATGATTTTGATGGGATTTTTTCTATAGGTAATTTGTTTTTTTTTCTCTCACAGCTTTTATTATTCTGTTCCTTTTTTGAGATTCTGGAATCTTGACTATTATATGCCTAGGTATAGTTTTTATTTTATTTTGTTTTTCTCATTATGGCTAAATGGACTTCTGAATACCTCATTTATCTAGTGTCTAATTCTTTTTTCCTCATTTGGGAAGTTTTCCTTCATTCCTTCTGTAAGTGGGTTTTTTTGTGTCCCTTGTGCTATCTTCTGATTTTTCATTGATCCAGATCAATCTTATGTTACTCTTCTTTGCACCATCTAGTAGCTGTTGGATTGATTTTTTTGTCTCTAACACTTTTTTAGAAGGCCTTCCTAAAAGAAGTCTTTCACTTGATAACCACTGACTGCAAATCTGTCTTTTAGACCTGATAGTCTGTCTTCATGCTGATTGATTCTTCAGTATATAATTTCAGTGGAATTTTCAATTTCCTGGATATCTGTTAGAATCTGCTTCATGGAATATATTTCTTTTCTTTTGGGGGCATTCATGCTTTTCATCACTTTCCTTGGCTTGTCTATTCTTCCTTTTTAAATGTATCTATATTCACTAATAGTATCCTTTAATAAGTCATTATGTTTTAGTTACCTATGTGATTACTTCTGATTTGTCTTATTTTCTAGAGCCTCATTCATTGTTTTGTTACTTCTGCTGCTACCATTTTAGAAAGCTTAGCTGGGTGAGTTTTGGTTACTTTCATTTCAAAGCCCCCTGGTTTTGTCTTCGGTGAGTCAGAGTTGGGGACTGCACCTTGCTTTTGTGTCTTATTTTTTGTTTCTTTTAACTTTTTTTCTGTATTGATGCTTATAAACTGGTTATTGTATGTAGCTCTGTTAATAGTATCAAGGCCTCCTCAAGAAATAGCTACTTTTTAAAGATATGTTCTAGAGGTATTTGGATTATGAGTCTGTCCCATGTTCCCACTGCTTCAGTTTTTCAAGGGCGAGAACTTGCTGCCTAATAGGGCTAGCATCCAGTTCTTTGGTATTGGAGCATAGTATTATTTATGACCCCTGGAGAATGTTGATATTAGTATGAAGGAAAAAATAATGATCACAACAACTATGTCATCATGGCTAAAATAGTATAATTGGTAATAACAGTACATCAAGCACAGTCTAGAAAATTACAAACTGTTTTGTAACTGTTACTCTGCCACATTAAACCATAGGTACAAGGTTTATGGTTGTATAGCAAAACCTAAAAATAAAATATGAAAATTATAAACAGTAAGTATCCCCTGTATAGAGTGATTTTACCCTCAGAAGAGAAAATTTAGAAGCTAAAAGAGGAAAAATTGTGAAATAAAAATAAGATCAGAACCAAGGCTGAAGGACAGAGAAATATTACCTGAGTTTTGGAAAACTGGTGACAAAAACAAGAGAGAAAGAAAGAAAGCAAAAAAAAAAGAGAGACAAGAACAAAAGAAAACAAACCAAAAAAATCCTAAAAACATTTATAATCATGAAAATACAAAACAATCAAGAAATAAAACAAAACAAAAACAAAAGACAAAATATTTCTTTGTGATTTCAATCCTGTGGTTGTCTTCTGAGGTCTACATTTTTCTAGTAGTGTCCAATTCAGGGTATGTCTCAACTATCATTGGTAGACAGAGAGATAGACAGAGCGAAGGTCCGTGCTGGATAATCACAGCAAGCCTGTAGTAGGATTAATGCAGGGTGCTGAATAATACCAGAAGCCTGCCATCAGAATAAGTGGGTGCCAATTCTGGTTCTTTCAGCTCCACAGAAATTTAGGCTGATCCTATCCTTTAGTTTTAGGTGAGGGCCTGAGTTGTTCAATCTATAGCACTTTGGGTGTGTCTTGCCAACCTGACGTCAGCTGCCTGACCTGGATGCCTCCTGACATTGTGCCTTTCCCAGTTGTCTGGAACCCTGAGAGGAAACTAATCCAGAGTTGCTCTCCATCTTGGGTTCAGCTGGCCCCTCCCTAAGATGGAATCAGGTAAAATACTATTTTCAGGGGATGCTTGGGCTGGAGTTACTAACCAGCTGTTGAGTTCCATTCAACTGTTCCATTCCACTAGGAAGTTTCTCCATAGAGTCCTCTGCATTCACCCACTTGGAAGCCTGGGGAGCCACCTGCCCTCACTGTGCCTCTGAAGATTTGAGCCCTCCTTTCGTGCCATGAGCCAGGAGTCAGGGAGAAAATGTAATTTGCTATCTCCTTTTTCTGTACTGAGTTCTTTCCATTTGTTTTCCCTGTAGACTCCAATTTAGATCCTTTAGATCCTTCCTGGTTTCTGGGAATCCACATTCTGCTCTTCCTCCCATTATTATCCATGTTTTTATAATATATACAAAATGCAATTTGTGGAAGGTATGGACTTGATTACTAATATCACAGTCTTAAGTTTTTCTTTTTATCCATCCAGAGAATACCCTTTGTCTTCATTCCTGCCAGGTATTGTCTTATCTTTTAATAAATCTAATTACAATGAAATCATGGTTTAATTTTTCCACCTACCTGCAGATAAATACCATCTCTAGTGGAAATTAACGTGTTTTTGGCTTGCCAGCATCCTCTTCCATGATTTACCATGATTTGTCACTTCCACCAAGATAGTTGGCCAAGAGATTTAGATGGGACAGATGCATTATTAGGAGCAAATGACCTATGTCTGAGTTAATCAGTGCTTTGTACTTTCTCTACTAGAGGGAATCCTGAATTGATTAAAGAAGATATGCTGAAACTTTTTACCTGGGAATCTTGGCTGAGTGCCTCTTATTGTTCACTAGACTTGCATTAAAAGGAATGTGAGGCTTGGACAGACTGTCATGGCCTTACATTCGCATCATTGAAACCTCTTTGAAAACAAAGCCAACATTTTGGAAAGCTGGCCCAGAATGATGAATGAATACAAGACTAGATTACACAATTTATGATTTAAAATGATTGTGCCTGCATCCAAAAATATTCCTGAAATTTTTATTAAATGAACAGATGCATTCATGTTTTTGCATAAGCTTACTGGTTAGGCTACTTTGTAATTTGAAGTTGGACTCCTGATAGCACCATTTTTGGTTCTATTTGAAACTAGATCCACTTCCTTCTTAGCTATAAATGACATGGATCTGGTCAGTATTGTGTGTTTATTGTGTTCATCTATCTTTTCCCCTTCTATTTCTTTTTCTATGTCTTTCTCTCTCTGTGCCTCTCTGTCTCTCTCTCTCTGTGTGTGTGTGTGTGTGTGTGTGCGCGCGTGTGTATACTTATGTTTTCTGCCTTCAGGAAGCTAATACTGAGACTTTTCATTGTTATGTTATAGAAAGAAAACACCCATTTGCCTAGAGAGCATACAATTTCCTGAGCTCACAGATTTTGCAGTTATATTTTTCCTAATTTTACTGATCAGCCTGTGGTTCTAAACGTTCAGAGAAGAATGCTGTGTCTGAGGAGTAACGTTTTTGTCAGCTAGGTTTGTATAATATGAATTAGCTTTGAATGAAGTAGAAGTACTTTTTTTATTAACATGACCTCACATCATTAAAGCTGTGCTCTCTGGGCATAATTTAGTGTGTCTGAATTTTAGTAACAGAATGCTTTAGTGAGAGAATTTCGGGAAATTTGCTGATAATGCTTCCTGTGTTCTGTGTACTGATAAGAGATGGAGGGATTACTGGTAATAGTCTAACTTCATGGTTGCAAAATCTTACAGGATCTAAATGGATAATACAAATGATGGTGCAGATCCAAGGGAACTGTGGAAGCAGTTAAGACTAGGACAGAGCTGGTTCAAAGTGAGGACCCAAATTACGCACATTGTTGCAATGCAAGAAGGTGGGGTCCACATGAGATTAGAGCTTCCAAACTTTCATGAGAGAAACAGAAGTCAGTAAATGATGTTTATATAACCTCTGATTTCTGTAATGTAAGCAACTAATTCAAAATAATTTTTAAGACAACTTGATAGTCAAAAGAAACAGGTCTTTAGGATTGGGGATATAGCTCAGAGGCAGCACGGAGCACCTACCTGGCAAGTGCAGGATACTGGACTTGATTTCTGGGACAAAAAAGGAAACAGGTCTTTGTGAGTCACCAGTCTTCATCCTCTCTCTGCCTTTTCCAAGGTACCTGGCAAAACAAATTTCCTGTTGAGTGGTACCAGGGCAGCCTTGCTGGCAACCTGATGGAACAGAGCTCCCGCCAGAGGAGAACCCACAGGAGCAGGGGGAAAAGTGAGGTGATGATAAAAAGGAAAAGGTGGAGGGAGAGTAAGGAATAAAAGGAAACTGAGAGATTAAGGTGGGAGTGAGAGTAATCCTCAGGAATTGAAGAGCCCAGAAAGGGCTGCAAGGAGGAAGAAGCTTAGCTTTGAAGTAGAAGTATTAGAAATCAGTTATTACTTCAGAATGAGTATGCATAGGCAAAATTTGGGTTGATGAAATCTTCAACAATCAGATGTCAATCATTTAAAAAATAAACTCATTAAGATTATTCAATTTATTAAAATAATGAAAGTATTATTTCGTGTCTGGCAATAACTTGGCAATTTATTTATCTAGGATAAGATGATGGAATTTAACCTCCTGGATGTCAGGGAGTTTTAACTTATTCATGGCCCTCCAAATGTTAAATGCATTAGAAGACACTCAATAAATTTTGCTTAAGTAAATAAATGAATGAATGTTTATGTATCTTGTTTGATAGAATATATTCAGTACTTGTGCTACCATCTGCATGTTTATGATCAATTTTAAGGAGTTAAAAATTAAGTTGCAGTAAAACCTTGGTTTGCAAGCAAAATTTTTTTCCAGAAACATGCTTGTAATCCAAAGCATTTGAATATCAAAGTGAGTTTCCCCTCAGGAAATATTGAAAATTCATGTTTCATTCCACAACCCAAAAATATTCATGTAAAATGATTACAACATTGTAATATAATACAAAATAATAAAGAAAATACAAAAAGAAAAATGGATAAATTAACCTGCACTTGTCTTTGAAAATCTTCATGGCTGGTGTATGACAGACGAGAGAATAAGTTACTGTGTAAGATGACTTTCCCTGTCACTACTGGAATCGCTGCTGTCTATAGGTGCAACAGAATCCTTTTCTTTTAATGTAACTTTAAAAAGCAACCTAGCCAATGACACTTGTGTGGCATTTCATTGTCATTAAACAGATTCCTCACTTGCACTGCTACAGACTAATTTGGGTGGTAATTTTCACACTGCTTCCAACAGTTTACACATATTCCTTATCTCATTCAAAGTGATATCTCTATTTTTTTCCTCCTCTGCAGACAAGATATGCTTCATAACCTCTGATCTTGGGAAACAATCACCCATAATCCCATTGAGGAGAGAGAGAGGGGGAGGGGGGGGAGAGAGAGAGAGAGAGAGAGAGAGAGAAAGGAACTATTGGCTCACTTGTGATCATATGACATTTGGAATCATGTACTACTCATATTACAAGATATTGCTCATTTATCAAGCTTAAATATATTAGAAATATTTATTATCTTGCAGACCAAGTTACTTGCAATACAAGATTTTACTGTTTTGTATCAAGTTATTTTGTGATTGAAATGTGGGAATTATTATTTGAAAGTGTTTTAATTATAATAGCTAATTAAACTCATTTAAAAAATAAAGTCATTAAGATTATTCAATTTATGTTCCTAGAATCCAAGACCTCAGTGTTGCTTGCCTTTGGAATTGAATTTAGTAATTTCTAGGGCAAGATGGTTTTTTATTATTACAGACTCCTTCTTCCCATACAGATACTTTAGAGACAGTCAGGACCTTATATAGAGTTAGATTAGGGAGCTGGGCCCCTTTAAGAAGTAAGCTGAAGCTGACAACCTGTGATTTTAACACTTGATTCTGCATAGCTACACAGCGCTCAGTCTGTGGTATTGATGTCCTCTTCTGAGAGGCTGCACTGTCCCAGTTAAAGTCCTCTTTGGTTTACTTTTCCCTCAAAATTCTCCATCAGTCCACCACACCTAGCCCCCTAGCAATGAGTCTGATAGCTAATCAGTTAATGACCCTTTAAGGGAGTGGAGACAGGACCCCTACCTCATCAGACAGGACTGTTGGCCCACACTCAGTGGTGACCTAGGTCTGGGTACCACACCTCCAAAGGGACTTTGGACTGCTTCTTCCTTCAACATTTGTAATAAAGTACTTTTTTTTTTTTTTTTTGCACTGGTCTTCTCTGACTCCTCATCCTCATTTGACATCAGCGAGATAGAGACAGAGAGAGACAGAGAGAGAGAGAGAGAGAGAGAGAGAGAGAGAGAGAGAGAGAGAGAGAGACAGAACAGAGAAAGAAGAGAAGCAGAGACAGAGAGAAGCTCAGTGAGGGTGGGGGTGGGGAGACAAGCCCAATATGGGCAAGTCTGGGGAATCATTACATCCAGACCCACTGAATGCAACAGATACCCTAAGTAGAAGACTCAGATAGCTTATCTCAGTGTGGAGTTCTCTATATCCAGATTATATTTTGGCAGATTTGATTTAGGTAGTTGAAAGAGTAACTTACATTAAGATATAAAACATTTTCTCTATTGCCGAATAAAGCATCTGGGACTCTTGGTATGGTGGTTGGATAGATCCACTCTTGTCAAATACAGCCCTGTTACATGTGCTTCTCTGTATCTTAGATGGCCTGCGTATCCTTAACTTTCCTGAGCATTAGGCCGTGAGCAGCTTAAGTCACTGTGCCCCACTTGAATTCTAAAATCACTTGGTCCACTTGGGTAAATACAAATAAAATGTCATTTTTTTTGGAACAGGAAATTGGTATTTCTTATGGTTGATTATTCCTACTTTCCACTTTTACTGAGGGAATTCCATGTTTATGTGATAATTTACACAATCAATGTTTTGTAGGGTAAGAAGTGACAAGTGTGTGAGTAGTTTCCTTTTACTGAAACCTCTTCTTTATAAAATAACTCACAGGTAGCACATCTACAGAGTGAGCTTTTTCCCTCCTTGAATGACATATTGTATAAAGTGTTCAGAGGGAGTCTTCACATTGAAAATCAACAAAAAAACAGAGCTATTCCCCACAGGGGATTTAAAGTCACAGTCCATTACACTTACTGACAAACTGCAATTTATTTTCTTCATTGTATCCAATTCAGGGAACCAAGTGACCCAGACTCTAGCTCATAGACTTTATCTTCTTCACTTTTCCAAAGTTATTTACCAGAAATATAAGGTATTATCACCATATATTGGGTAATTACATAATTTTTCATTTTGTTGAGTCCCTCTGTTTTCATTTAAGAATGAATTCTCAATAGAGAGCTTGCTCACATTCTCGAAAGTATTAGAGATTGCTTGGAGTGACTTAGACTTTAAATGTTTAATGCATTTTGCCTTGAATTTCATTAGAAATTCAGTCAACACCATTCTGCATTCACTCAATCTTTTTATGTTTTGAGACTCTACTTTTCCCTTAACAATTGAAAAGCTACACTTAATGAAGTTAAGGGCTTGTATGTTGAAGTGTTAAATTTTGTTACATGATTAGAATTATCTATGGAAATACCCTTAGAGAACATCCATGATAATTCTTTCTTTAGATTTCAATGTAGGCAAAAAGAGAAAGGTGGTAAAAGAATTATATTAATAATTGAAAGCAAAAACAAATAACACAATCACTGCGGTGATGGCAGTGTTTTTCTCAATCAAGATAAATACAACTTTTGATGGGTTTTTTGGACAACGTAGTGTATTTCTCTTTGAAGTGCAACCCAAGGTTGTAACACAGCCAGGGGGCTCATAGATTTCAGATTGGCATCTTTTATTCCACTTTAACTTGACAAAACATTACAGGTGTTATGATTGATTTTCTCTGGATTCAAAAAACTTCAAGGTAACATACAACTGGGGAAAGAAACCCTTCAACTGAAAATTAAGAAATTTGACTCTCATCAGGTGTTTCTTGGCAAATCATTTAATTGCTCTTCTGTTAGTCTAGGTTATGTTATGACTGCTCTATGCTCAATATGACATGAACACAAATCCACTCAACTAAAGTGAACAGGAGAGGAACCTACCATTCATAGGCTCACCACACTGTATTATAAAATGAAACAAAATTTCAGGCAAGATAAGTAGTTATAAATTCAAACATAAATGTGGAGCATCCAATAACAAGTCACTTAATCTCTTAGTGTCTGGCTTCATTTCCTCATTTTAAATGAAAATGTCAATATCTTTTTATTTTAAATTTATTGTATTTAATTTTTATACATGTGTATGGACATTCAAATTCACGTATTAGGCAAAAATTTGTCCTGTCTTAGCAACTGTGACTTAGGAAACATTGAAATGTAAATCTTGTGGTTATTTCTTTGATATTTCCTTGTAGTCATCTTATGCACAGGTATATATATATATATATATATATATATATATATAATGTATTTATCAACTTGGTGTCAAAACTAACTTTCTGTAAATTTTACAAAAGTCCCTCTTCATCGGTCAATTTTGTATTGCTGTAACAAATACTTGAGATAAACAACTTACAAAGAAAACTTTATTTTATTATTTTCTTTAAAATTTTTATTTTACTAGTACATATTTACAGTACATAATGGTTATATTCAGGGTAAAGAGTTAGTACATATACAGAACACATCTTAATTCTGTTTCATCCCCCTCCACCAGGTCCTCTCCTACTTCTGTCTCTTGGCCTCTCTCCCTTTTGCAAAAGATCCATGTAACTGTTTTCTATGATCTGTCTTTTATTTTGATCTTTAATTTATTTATATTTTAGGTTTCTCATATAAGAGAAATCTCATGACATTTAAGTTTGTATATCTGAATTATTTCACGTTATGGTCCCAAGATATATCCATTTCCCTAAAAATGAATCTAGTTTATCATTCTCTTTGAAGAGTAGCACTCCACTGTATATAAATAACATATTTCCTGTATCCATTCATCTCTTGATGGACATACACACCACTTCCAAGATTTGGCTATTGTGAGTTGTGCTGTTATAAACATATAGAAACGGTTCTGAAATATGATATCTTTATACTTTTCAGGAAGATACTTAGCAGGGGAAGATTTGGAGTTTTTAATTTTAGTTTTCTGAAGGATCTCCATACCGATTTCCATAGTGGATTTGTTAGTCCACATTTCTTTCTTCTTTTTTTCTTTTTCTTTTTCTTTTTTGGTACCTGGAATCAAACTCACGACCTTGTGCTTGTCAAGCAGGCACGTGTGACGCTGAAGTAAATCCCTGGCCTACTAGTCCACATTACTCCCACAAGTGTGGAAGAGATATTTTGCCCCTATAGCCTCATCAGCATTTGCTATATTATTTCTTGATGAGAGTCATTCTTTCTGAAGCAAGATAGAATCTCAGGGCTGCTTTCATTGCATTTCTCTAATGGACAAAATATGTTGAATATTATTTTCTGTTTTTATTAACCATTTGTACTTCTGAGAAGTATTTATTCATTTTCATTATCCATTTGTTGATTGGGGTTTTTTATCTTGGAGATCTATTTATTCATTTATTTATTTATTTGGTTCTTTATATATTCTGGATATTAGTCCTTGGCCCAAAGTGTAACCAGCAAAATTTTTCTTCCATTTTGTTGGTTGCCTCTTCCCTATATTGGCTGTTTGCTGAGCAGATGTTTTGCTACTTGATGTAATCTCATTTGCTATTTTGATGTTAGTTTTTGTGCAATTGGGGTTCTATTCATGTAGCCCTTGACTACATGCCTGTCTCCAATAGTTTTACTTATTTTATCTTAGAGCAGATTATATATTTGTTTTAATTTTTAGATCTTTGATACATTTTTATTTTAGTTTAGAACTTGGTGACAGTTATGGATCTAGATTTAACCTTGTGCATGTGGATAGCCATATTTCTGAACACTGTTTACTCAAGAGGCATTTTCCTCCAGCGTATGTTTTCAGCTCCATTATCAGGGGTCATATAGCTGAATGTGCCCGGGGTTGTCTCAGTATCCTGTTCCATTGATCCACCTATCTGTTTTTGTGCCTTATCTGCTGCTTTCATCACTGTAACTTCACAATATGATGAGATCTGGGATTGTGATGCTTCCTGCTTTGCTCTTGTTGCCCAGGGTTGCTTTTCTTATTCTGAGTCTTTTCTCATTTCATATGAATTTAGGATTGTTTTCTCTGGTTCTGTGAGGAATGCTATTGATAGTTTTATTGGAATTACATTAAATCTATGCATCAATCTGAAATGTGTGGCCATTTTGATGATACTGGTTCTGCCTATCAAGGAAGAGGGAAATATTTACTATTTCTGATGTCCCCTTTTATCTTCTTTTTCAGTTCTTTATAGTTTTCATTGGAGTGGTCTTTTATTTCTTTGGTTAGGTTAATATCTAAGTATTTAATTTTTCTGGATGCTACTGTGAATGCTAATGGTTTTACAGTTACTTTCTCAGTGAGTTCATTATTGGTAGAAAGGAATGCTATTGATTTTTCTTTTCTTTTTTTTTGTTTTTGGTGTGTGCCTTCATTGTAATACATTGCTGAATTTGGTTATTAATTCTGGGAGTCTTTGGGAGAAATTTTTGGGATCTTCTATGTAGAGGGTTGTGTGATTTGCAAAAAATGGTAATTTAACCACTTCCTTTTAATTAATCTCTCCATTTCCTTTTTTTTTTTTTGGCCTAATTGCTCTGGCTAATGTTCAGAATATTATATTGAGCAGCAGTGGTCTTAATGGAAATCCTTGTCTTGTGCCCTCTTGTAGAGGGATGGCTGTCAGTTTTTTCCCATTTATTATGACATGGGTAATAAGTTTAGTATAAGTGACTTTTTATCAGATTGAGATAAGGTTCTTGTATATACCTGTTGTGTTTGGAATTTTTTTAGTCATGAGTGGATTTTGGATTTTTCAAAGGTGTTTTTGCATCTCTTGAGGTGTTTGTGTAATTTTTGTTCTAGTTTCTCTTTATGTTATATGTACACTTATTGATTTGCATGTGTGGAAGCATCCTTGTGTCTCTAAGATGAAGCCTAGTTGGTCATGATGCATGATCTTTTTGGTGTTTCACTATTCTGTTTACCAGCTTTTTGCTGAAAAGTTTTGCACCTACTTTCTTTAAAACAATTGATGGCCTGCAGTTTTCTTTCAGTTGGGTCTTTATCTGGATTTGGAACCAGGACAATACTATCTTCCAGGAATGATTTGGAGAGTATTCCTTCCATTTAAATTTAATTAAAGAGCTTGAAGAGCATTGCTATTAGATCATTTTTGAAATTCTAGTAGAACACAGTGGTGAATCCATTGGATTCTGGACTTTTCTTAGTAGATGATGATGATGATGATGATGATGATGATGATGATAACTCTTGCTTTGATTTCACTGCCTGTTAATGGATTTCTCAGGATTTCTATGTCTTCTTGGTTCAGTTTCAGTAGTTTATATGTATCTATCAATTAATATATATCATATGGTATTCATATGTATCTATCCATTTTTTTTCATATTCTCCAATTCAGGGGAGTAAAGCTTTCAAAGTAGTAAGTGTAATCTTGTGGATTTCGGCAATGTCAATTTTTATTTTGCCTTTTTGATTTCTAATTGTGAGGATTTAGGTTTTTCTTTCCTTTTCTTAGGAAGATTTGCTAAAGGTTTGTTAACTTTATTTATGATTTGGATATCTTATTTGAGCCACTGATTCTTTGTATTAATTTTAAGTTTCAATTTCATTGATTTCTGCTTTGATCTTTATAATTTCTTTCTTTTTACTGGCTTTAATTTGGACTCATCTCTTTTTTTCTTGTACTTTGAGGTACATCACTAGATTATTTGTTTGGCTTTACTGTGTTTTCTGATGTGAGCATTTGTAGCTACAACCTTCTGACTTTGGTCTGCTTTCACTGTATCTCTAGGTTTTGAAATGTTTTACTGGTATTATTTTTTGATTCTAGGAACTTTCCAATTTTTTTCCATTTCCTTGTCTCAGTGACTACTCAAAAGCATACTGTTTTATTTCCTTATATATGG
Source organism: Hydrochoerus hydrochaeris (assembly GCA_004027455.1). NCBI lineage: Eukaryota > Metazoa > Chordata > Mammalia > Rodentia > Hydrochaeridae > Hydrochoerus > Hydrochoerus hydrochaeris. Next base: position 44,294 of record PVLA01002233.1, on the reverse strand, counting down.
ATAATTTTTTGTGTTTTTTTTTTTTGCCATTGGTGCTAATCTCATGACACTATGATCTCATCATATGCATGGAATAATTGTGGCATTTTCGTATTTACTTAAACCTGCTTTATAGGTTGGAATGTGGTCTATTTTGAAGAAAGTTTCATGTTCTCTTGAGAAAAATGTATATTCTGTGGTTGGGTTAAAAAATTGCAGATTTCTGTTGGTCCATTTGTTGAATAGTGTGGCTCAACTCTGATATTGCTTTGTTCATATTCTGTCTAATTGATCTATTTGTGACAGTGGCATATTGAGGCCTCCCACAATAATTTTGTTGATGTTTATCCAATCTTTTGCATCCATTAGTGTTTGATTTATCCAGTTGCGTGCGCCAATGTTTGATGTACCTATGTTTATAATTGTTATCTCTTCTCGTTAAATTTTTCCCGCAATGTGTAGGGACCTTCTTTTGCTGTTCTGATCAGTTTTGGCTTGAAGTCTATTTTGTATGAATATAAGATAGCCACACTTGCTAACTTGTATATTGTATTGCATGAAATATTGTTTTACATCATTTTATTTTTAGTCAAAGAATTTCTTTTTGTCATTTCTCTTATATAGAATACATTGGGTTTTGTTTTTTGATCTATTCTGGCTAGGTCTTTTAAAGTTTATTAAGTTTATTGGTACCATGTAGATATACATCATGATCACATTCATCATAGGAAATTTGTGCCTGTGCATGATACATCTTGATTCCTCTTTTTTTCCCATTCCCCTTTGCCTACTTCAATCCCTGTTTTCCTCTTTATTTGCAAAACTTTGTTCACTCTAAAATCAGGAATAAGACATGGATTTCCACTATTACCACTCCTATTCAATAAAGTTCTGGAAATATTATGTAGAGAAATTAGACAACAGAAAGAAATAAAAAGAGCAAAAATAACAAAGGCAGAAGTTAAATTATCATTATTTGCAAATGACATGATGCTCTACATAGAAGATCCCAAAACTCCACCACAAGACTTCTAGGTTCAATAACCACATTTAATAATCAACTTGACTCGATCAGTGTCTTTTGGTTTGAAAGTTGAGACCATTGGGGCCTGGGATTTAGCTCAGCGGCATAAGTGCCTGCCTTGCAAATGTGCGGTTGTTTGATCTCCAGTACAAAAAAAAAGAAAAAAAAGAAGGCTGAGACCATTTGATTGAGATTTATTACTGAAAGATATGGACTTATTCTAATCATTGCAGTATTTTGCTGTTGCTGATTCCTGTTTTTTTCTGTCTGCCTTGCTGCTTATACTCGGTATATTCACTCCATAAAAGCCTTTGACATTGTGTGCTTCATTGTCTCCTTATAGGGTAGTGTTGGTGATTTTTGAGTGTTGATTTGAATTTCATAAGGCACTGATTGTCATGGTCTTTATTTGTCCATCAATTTTGAAAGATTTGCAGGATGTATCAGTCTAGGGTAGAAGCTGTTTCAGTTTGAAACACTTCAAACTCTCTGGGCCTTTAAAGTTTATGTTATGAAGTCTGCTGTGATTCTAATAAATTTATATTTATAAATGATTTGTTTCTTTTCTCTAACAGCTTTTTAGATTCTTCCCTTTTCTTGGATTTCTGGTATATTTATAATCTGAAGAGTCTTTCTTGATCATGGCCATTTGGGGTTCTATATCCCTTGTTTATCTGTAAGTTAAATTTTTCCTCATATTTGGAAAGTTTTACACTATTACTTCCACAAACAGGTTTTTATTATTTGTAATATCTTTTGATTTTCCAGTCTTTGCAGTTAATCCTAGATTAGTCTTCCTTGCAACATCTAACAGCTCTTGGGTGCATTGTTCGTAGTCTATTGCACGAAATATAAGCTCACTGCATCCGCCCTGTCTTCTGCTGCTGATACTATCTTTGTGCTGCTCACTTCCATTGCTCATGCTTTCAATAGAGTTTTTAATCTCCTGGATTTATCTTTCATGCCTTTTTATGGATTCACATTCATTTGTAAATTGTTCATGATGCTGTTTTACATCATTTTGTTTTGCTCAGCTTACTTTTATTAGCTTCTTTAAAATCAACAATTGTGTTTTTACTAAGTCTGTTCTCTGTTTAGTTATATCTTTGATCTCACCTAGCACCTTACTGATTTTTTTCCTCCTGTTTTATCATTTTGTATAATTCAGCTGTGTGGCTATTGATTTCCTTCCCATTAATGCCCCATGGTTTAGCTTAGGAGTTGAGAGTTCTAGAAGGCTTTTCATTGCTTTGCATTCTCATGTTTCTCTCTCTGTGTCTGTGTCTGTGTCTGTGTCTGTGTCTGTGTCTGTGTCTGTGTCTGTGTCTGTGTCTTTGTCTGTCTGTCTGTCTGTCTGTCGGTTGGTCTCCCCCCTCCACTGCATGTTTGTGTGCGTGTGCGTGCATGCTGAGGTTGGCATGTCAATTGTAATGCAAAGAATGTGTTGTTATTATGGAGTTGTCATTAGTTAATCTCTGGGTGCAGTTAACTATAGTCTTTTGCCTCTTTTTCTAGATGAAACCACCTCTGTTAGTCTGGGGTTGGGATGGGGATGTGCAGTGTAATTGGTCTGGCACCCAATTTTCTGGAAATAGAAATGTTGGTGGCACAAAGATAAACCAGATACTGGCATACTGGAAAAACTTATTAATTGCAAAACTAAGCCACCCTTGCAATAGAAAAAAATCAGCAACATTATAGAATCAAAGACAAATGGATGTTTTTATAACATAAGATCCAATAAAAGCTGTTATTGTACCACCATTAACCATAGAAAATAGATCAACAATTATATTAACAAGAAGACAAACAATATTGACATGTAACAAATATCTAGTAATGTAACAACTATACCACTATTAAAAATAGAAAAGAATTAACAATATTAGCATAGAATTAACTAAATGTCTCAAAATTAACAAAGCTTAATGTTTGTACTAGTAAAAACGGATAGCTTAGGGATTAGGAAAATTAAAGAAATAAAATATAAAAATAATGAAATATAAGTTGAAAAGGAGTAAAACAAGGTAAGGATTCTACTGAGCAAAAGAGAATTAATAGAATTAGATAAAAGTAGTGAGAAAAACAAAAGAAGAAAAAAACCCAGAAAAATAATAAAAAAAAGAAGAGGAGAAAAAGAAAAGAGTAAAAGAAAAAGTTTCTCAAACTTCCTGAAACCAACTGATGAAAAGGAAAATGGAAACAATAAAAGAAGGAATGTATCACACAAAATCACATTTTCAAATGAGAGATTTCTTTTGAATGTCTGCATTATTGGAATATACTAAAGGCCTTTCTTGTTTTCATATTCCTGTTTTCATGTGTGAATGCTCAATGTTGCCCCACCTCCCCATAGGCATGGTCAGTCAAGGGTGTCCACACTATAGCTGTAGTCAGTCTGATAGCTCCCACTTTTCCTGTATGCACCCCAAATCATGGTTTTTTCCTCCTAGCTTTACACCCTGTGAGTCTGTATGCTGCTCCTCCAGCCCCATTCCATACACTATGTACCATAGGCTCTGGTAAGTGTTCAAGTCCAGGAGCATTCTTGCTTATGTTGGTAGATGGTGGATGGAAACAGACTGCTGAGTTCTGTGCTGAATGTAGGTAGGTAGCAGGGCAGAGGGAAAGTTCAAGATCGCTGGACTTACACCAGCACATTGAGACCCAGCTTCCTCTGAAAGCTGCAGGCAACTGGGCTGGCCTCTAATAATGGAGAGAGGGCTCCTGTAACTTTCCCATACTTAGCTTAAAGTTCTCAGGAGGGTATATGTCTAGCTCACACCTCTGTGCCACTGTCTCTTGTGATCATCTCCCACCCAGTAACTGTGGGAGCTGATAGTAGTATAAAAACAAAACCCTGAAGCATAGTTATCCTCATTTAATCTGTGGCTTGTCTTCAAAACTTTCTCGAAACATCTTGTGATTATTCTCAAAATGTCTCTCAAATATGATGGTTATTGCAATGGGATTCCTTCTACAATTCTGGCCTGTCATCAAATCTACCCTTCCCATATAAAATATGTTACTTTTAGAGTAAAACCCCACACAGTTTTTGCAGTTACATTTACCATAGTCTTTTCTTATGTCTAGTGAAGCAGACCCAGTTACACTGTCTCTGGAGCTGCTGACCTTCTTCAGATTTAACTTTTGTTACTGAAGACAAGTTCCTGGGAGCTGGAGGGAGCAGCTTTACAGACTGCTGTATTTTTTCCTCTGCATTGGACTCTGTTTCTCCAACTTTGTAATTTCTAGTTTTCAGCTCCTTCATAATTTCTGGAGATCTACATTTTGTCTTTTGACAAAATTGTTTTCTAGGTATCTTGATTCTAGGCCTCAAAGAGGCTATATCTTGCTGCTGGTATCTACTCCACTTTTACTATTTCAGGACAAGTTTCTTTGGGCTCACAGTTTTGGAGATTTTATGGTATGATTGGTTCACCCTGCTGATTTTTGACTTGTTGTGAGGAAGCACATCATGAGGGCAGAGCACAACCACTTACCTTAAGGCCATAAGGCAAAAAGGAAGAATGAAGGGGCAGGAGCTCTTTACCCACTTCAAGGCCATTCCCCAGTGACCAAATATTCTCCCTCCAGGCCAGGCTTGTTAAAGTCTCAACCACTTTACAATAGCACCAACCTGGGGAACAAACTTTTAACACACTGGCTTTTGATACACATTCTAGATCCAAATTACAGGACCCTTTCATGGAAATACTAGTGAGAAAACGTGTCGTATTTGAAACTGCTTACCGTGCTTAAAAGAAGCCAAAGTTGTAAAAGATGCTGGGATGAGAAGTAAGTGTGAATCATGGAGAATATTAAGGTCTAGCTTGAGCACCAAGGCTTTGGGCAATAGAAAATAACCACTGAAAAGAGAGATTTCAGATTTTTTGCTATTTGAGAGCTCTGCTTAGGGGATGGTGAATGCTGAAAGTGATTTTGCTGTTAGGGTACTAAGAGTGTCAGGGAGGGGAAAGAATGAAGGTTAATATTATTATTAAGACTTGAATGTTGTATTAAATAAAATAGCCTTTGATGTTCTTATAATTACAAGAATTGTCCACTTCAGTTTCCTTAGGGTCTTTTGTTTATTGAAATCTCAGAGCCCTGTTCTATGTAAACAGCGATTGTAAACTTGAACAAGGTGAGTAGCACTGGATCATTGTGTTTCAAAATAAAACATATATCTCATGATTTTAATCACTTTATTAGATTTTTAGTTTTTTTCTTAGGACAAAATTCTGATTATTTCCTAGTAAAAATAATCCCAAATAATTTGAAGAGTACAAAATGCTGAGAAAGAGTAAAAAGAAATGGGCTTGTGGTAGAAAAAATGACTGCCTAACTTAGCATCTCTTCTTTTTTTTTTTTTGAGACAATACACAAATATATAGAAAAAATATAAAAGATACTATTTCTTTGATCAGATCTTGAAACAAATCCAAAATAGTTGTGAAATAATTTCAAAAACAAAACAAACTCATGCAGTGATCATGTGGGAAGAAACAGAGAAAGGAGAGGAGAAAGTGCTCAGTCCGGGGTAAACTAAAGACTATCAACACATATATTTCTTAGAGGTAAAGGAAATCATTCAAAGGCAGAAAGTCATATTTTTCTTTGCACCATTCATTGTAGAGACAGATGTATTACGCAGCGCATGGACGGTAATGTACTGCCTGACTCCAGAATGGTTCAGGGAGACGATGTGCGTGGGATGCCATGAAGAGTCACGTAAAACATCATTTTCTTAGCTGTTGTTTTCCAAGTATATGTGTGTGCGTGTGTGTGTGTGTGTGTGTGTGTGTATGTGTGTGTGTGAGAGAGAGAGACAGAGACAGAGACAGAGAGAGAGAGAGCCTGGATACAATTAAAATCAGTAATTTGGTAGAGAAATATCATTTACCAAGTGTCTACAAGGAATTATATAATAAAAGAATGACTGTATATCAAATAATTTATGTTGGGCCAAAAGATGGATATAGAGATATTGGCTATACTAATCAAATTGATATCTGCCAAGCCATTAAAGCAAATTATAATGGTGTAGAATATGTTTCAGAGCACAGAAAAAAATATTGACCTAAAATTTCAGTATTTATTAAACTGTTACTAAAATGTGACACAGAAAGGAAATACAAATCTGAATACCACTAATTCCAGTGCTAAAACCTCCTCTTGTGTATTCAGTATTCATAAAAGAGACATTATTAAAATTTTCTCAAATAAACACATTGATTATGACCTAAAATGAAATATTATGATTTTCCTCACATGTACTGGAAAAGGAATTATAAAGTTCAATTTTTGTTCAGAATAAATATATCAGTAACCCAGTATGAATTTTTCCCTTGGTTATAAAATATAAGGCAGCACGATGTCTACTAGCTAAACACTGCAAGTTTTCCCTGGTGACATCAGAAGCATCACTGTTAGGTGCTATCTTTTATTCTCTTTCATGTTGTTTAGGAAGTGTTCGCTAATAAAAGTAGGTCAAGACCAAAGTCAGAAACTCTAATAGTGTATTAGGAAGAGATAAATACCTTTATTTCTTGATGAAAAGATTGTATTCCTAGAAAGCAGAAGGACATCAATTCTAAAAACAGTAATTCAGCAAGATACTTGCATTAAAAAGTATATACATAAATCCTACTTTTCATAAAAAATGTCATATGAAAACAACAACATGACCACCACCAGCAAAAACCCAAAAAAACTTTTACTTCCAATTATAATACAGAAGATAAAAATACCGAGGAACTAATCAGCAATGTACAACATAAAAGCATGAACACATTGCAAGTCTAACCTGCCCTGGACTGGAAAGACAGTGGTAATGTTTTCAGTCTTTTCTATGTGCCTTCCAGTTTGAACAAGCGATATTAAATTTATATTTAAAAATCAAAAAGCACCATGAGGCACTAGAATATACAATAAACTTCCATAGTTAAGGAAAAACACTGGCACATGAATTAACAGTCGAATGGAATTTAAAGTCTAGAAATAGACTTCAGTCTAGAATTAATATTCTGAGACTAGTAACTTCTCAAACTGTTGGAGAAAGTCCTGTCATTTAATCAGTGATCTCAGAGAAATTGAACAGACATCTAGGGAAAAAAATAAGCCCATATTTCAAACCCATGAGCAATTCCAATGACTATAATTTTAAGAGCAAAGATTGAAAACTATAAGAACTATAATCAGAGAAGAATATTTTTAAATCTTAGTTTGAAGATGGCCTTGTTGCTGTTCACTTGATACCCAGAAGCCATGCAATATCAGATAAAATAAGCTAGAAGTAAAGTGATAGAAAAAAAAACCACTTTTTATCCTTCTACCACCAAACAAAGATGGAAAATTAAGAGACAGAGAGAGAGAGAGCCAGATTTACATATTTTCATGTCATAGACAAAGGGAAAATATCACCAATGTTTAAAGGAGCCTCAGAAACTTAGAATAAGAAATTTAAAATCAAAATTTTAGGGTGAGGGGCTTAGCTTAGCAGCAGAAGCACCTGCCTGGCAATTGCGAGGTCATGAGTTTAATCTCCGGTACAAAAAAAAAAATTGAAATATATACTAAAGAAATGGAAATAAAAATGACTTCAAGTTTTGAAAAGATATGAAATGTTGCACTAAGAAAAACACAAATAATAAGACAGAGACCTAGTATTTGTAAAAATCCAGATAAGTGGTGCGTGCCAATAAGACCATCACTCTAGGAGACTGAGGTAGGAAGATTGTACTTGTGAACCTGATCTATACAGTTTAGCAATTTGTTTAGCAAGATGCTCTCTTAAAATAGAAACTAAAAAAGGATGTGAATGTAGCTCAGTGCAGAAGTTCTGTGTTCAATCCCCAGTATGGTGTCTGGTACATTTTTTGGATGAGTGACTGACAAACCAAAACATAACATTCACACACATCACTGTTTAGTGTACAAACTGATATAATCCCAGGAAAATTTGTACTATATATCAGAGTATATATTAAAATGTGGGCCACCTATTGTAACACATGTGTGTAATCTCAGATACACAGGAGGCTAAGACATAGGGATCACAAGTCTGAGGCCAGCCTGGTGACATCTTATATCAAATTAGGAATTAAATAAAAAGAAATAAAAAGGACTGGGTTTGTAGTTCAAGGTAGAATGCTTGCCTATTAATCATAAAGCCCTACATTCAATGTCTGGCACTGAAAATAGAAAAAAAAGGAAAAAATTTAAAATGCTTATGTATACTGTTTTTCTTAATGAGTCTACTTTCACAGGTTTACCCTACAATTGTACTTAAAAACACACGAAATTAGCCATGTAAAATAATTACTTCACTTTAATAGCTACACAATAAGCTTGGTCTAATATTTATCATAGCATATTGACTGAATAATTGTGTATTTCTTTCGTGGAACAATATCCAATTGTAAAAAACACAAGAAGAAGCTCAATATGCTTTCAGGTAGAAAGATGTTAAATGCATTTAAAGAAGCAAAGTTTATAGAATGGCAGTCACAGTATACTGTTGTTCGTGTTATAAAAAGAGGAAGTATGTATGTATGTATTGCCCAGTATATGAATAACATTCTTTGGAGTTATAGATGAGAAGTGAGCTACAGAGATTACCTGGATTGGCAGAAAAGTTCTTCATTGCATATCTTTTGTATATGTTGATATTTAAGCCTTATTGAACAGATGACCTCTTTTAAAAACTAAACAATTACAGAGGATACACTGTTCACATAGTAAAAAGAAAAAACTGAGCAGAAAAAATGAAAAGAAACTGATACTGTAAACATAGAAATCTGGTCTTAAGTGAATTTCATATAATAAAAATTGTAGCTTAGTGCACAGTACACAGTAAAATCAATGTGTTACATTATAAATACAGGTGCCACCAAGCCTTCATGTGTAGACACAGTGTATGGTCTGTGGAATTAGTCCCTGATAGACCCTAAAAGGGCAGCTTTTTGTATGGTTTTAAAGCTAATGGTGCTAATGCTAGCATTAGTCAGTGAGTCTCATATGAAATTAAACTAGTTTTTATATCAAGAAAGAGTTTTAGAGGCTCCTCAGGCAGAAGCATGAGTTAGTCTGCAGAGAGCCTAAGCTAGGACTGTGAAGATTGAGAGATCCCAGGAGAGCAGATGTGCTTCGTAATGGTGATGATGACGGGCAAAGCCCCACTCTTCAGGCTTACTCATAACTGGGAATTAGAATGCAGGTAAAAGAAAAAATACAGAGACGCAGTTAGAAACCAAACTTTTTATTTTATTTTAGTGAACAGGAGAAATCTCACTTAGTGCTTTTAATGGTTGTTTACTTCATAATTGACCAAGTCCACTTATTTACATTGAGTTACACGCCGTGATGGAGGCAAGAAAAATAAAGGCTTTGGAGAGAGAGCAACTGAATTCTGGACTGGGGAAAAAGTATAGTTTACATTGCCATGATCTTTTTCATTAACAATAATGATAGATAACATTTAATCTGTGTTTATTATTTTGTAAGGCATTTAGTTACTAGAAAGATATTTTGTCATGTAAACTTCCCAACATCTTAATGACATAAGTATATTAATGCCGGACAGTTTAATAACTGAAGGGCAGGTCAAACTTAGAAGATCATTTTCTCTACATTCATCTAACTATTCTAAGAACACAATCTGTCCCCCCCCCCCCGATGTTTGTAATGCCACTAAAAGCACAGAGTAAATACTTATGGCACCTTAGTTTTACTTCTGGAAAAGAGGTTCTGATAGGATACTCTGATATCTCATTATTGTTTATATCAGCTATTAGATTGGAAAATAGGCATCACAAATGCATTACTCAAAACTTTTTTGCAATGAACTAAGAAAAAGTAGTAATATAAATGAAACAAGTTGGCATATATATTGAAACATTTTTCAAACAACAGAATAGTGATTTGGGAAATTTTTTGAATGTCTCTGTAATTCCTATTTTTCTATCATCTATTTTGTTCTTTATATATGTATATATTTTGAGTTTCTCATATAAGAGAAATCATGCAATATTTGAGCTTGCATATTGGACTTATTTTACTTAACAGTACATGCTCAAGTTACATCCATTTGCCTATGGAATGCCTCAAGTTTAACTTTAATTGTATAGATATACCACATTCTAACGATTCATTCTTCTGTTTATGGACATATAGGCTATTTCCAAAATCTAGCTATTATAAAAATTTGTTGTTATAAATATGGGTATATATGTATCCCTGTAATATGCTTTATTGCTTTTGAGAAAATATTTAAAAGGAGATAACCAATTCAAGTGGAATTTCTATTTATAGTTTCTTAAAAATCTCCACACTGATTTCCATGTTGCTATGCCCCTCATCAGTGTAGAAGAGCCCCTACATTCTCATCTTTAATACTAGATGTTTTGATGATAATTATTCTTTCTGGAGTAATATGGCATCTAAGTGTAGTTTTATTTTGCATTACTCTGATGGCCAGTGATGTTGAAAGTTTTTTCATACATTTATTGGCCATCTGTATATCTTATTCTGAGAAATATACATTTATTTCTGAGAAGTGTATATCCATTTTTGATTGGATCTTTTATTGTCACACTCTCTAGCTTTTTTGAATTTTAAGAAAGAAAGGAAAATTTCTAAAAAGGCAAAAGAAAAACAAGAAGAAAAGTAAAATACAGAGTTCAAAAAAATTAACATCTGAAAATCGCTAGTTGATACATTACATCTTGTCAACTTAACAATAGTTGTCACAGTTATAGAATCTAAGCATAAAATGTGGTTAGACACTCAAACGACAGTACAAACTCTTCTGTTTAATGATCTAACAAAAGCTCAGTAATAAGGTCACCTATTTACACACTATACATACCATTATATCCTTTAGAGCATTTTCCTTCCCTTTCACTTTTATAATATTTATTATATATTATACTTTTATATCTATTATACTTTTGATACCATTATTCTGTCCATTCTTATTATTTTTTACACTAGAGAGACAATGTGATATTTACTAATGTGTCTTGTTTATTTCACTAATAAGGATATTCTTAAGTTGCCTCCATTTACCAATCAAAGCCTCAGTATCATCTTTTTTATAGCTGAGTAGTATTCCATTGTATAAAAATACCACATTTTTTTCAACCACTCTGCAGTTGATGGGTATTTTGATTGTTTTCAAGATTTAGCTATCACAAATTGTGCTGCTATGAACATGGGTGCACATATATCACTGTCACATGACCTTTTCATTTTTTCTGGGAAAATACCCAGGAGGGGAATAGCTGGATTGAATGGAACTTCCAATCCTAGTCTTCTGAGAAATCTCCATACTGATTTCCATAGTGGCTGCACCAGTCTGCACTCCCACCAACAGTGGAGCAGTGTTCCTTTTTCCATGCAGCCTCCTCAGCATTTGTTATCAGTTGTTTTCTCGATGGCAGCTATTCTTTCAGGGGTGAGATGAAATCTCAATCCTGCTTTAATTTGCATTTGTTAAATGATGGTGAACATTTCTTCATGTATTTATTTGCCATTTGTATATCTTTCTCTGAGAACTGTGTGTTCATCTCAGATGCCCATTTTTGGAGAGGGTCTTTGAATTTGGGGGACTTGATGTTTTTCAGTCCTTTGTATGTTCTGGATATAAGTCCTTTGTCTGAGGGGTTGCTGGCTAAAATTCTTTCCCATTCTATGGGTTTTCTTTTCACTCTGTTGATGATTTCTTTTGAAGTGCAGCAACTTTTCAATAATATGAGATCCCAGTTGTTGATTCTTTGAAGTGTTTCCCGTGCAGTTTGTGTTTTTTTCATGAATTTTCTGCCTACCATTATGTCTCCAAGATGCCCACTTATCTTGTCTTCCAGTAGATTTAGTGTTTCTGTTTTAATATTGAGATCTTTGATCCATTTAGACTTTAGTTGTGTGAATGGTGATAGGCATGGTTCTAGTTTCAGTCTTTGGCAAGTGGAAAGCCAATTTTTCCAATATCATTTATTAAAGAGGCTATCCTTCTTCCAGTGAACATGCTTAGTTCATTTTTCAAATATCAGGTAGCTAAGTGTCTTTGTAGTTGTGTTTTTATCTTCTAATCTGTTACATTGATCCTCAGGTCTATTTCTTTGCTAGTACCAGGCTGATTTTATCACTGTGGTTTTGTAGTATAGTTTGAAGTCAGGAATTGAGATGCTTCCTACCTTGTCTTTTTTGCCCAGAATTGCCTTTGCTATTCTAGGTTTCTTTTGTTTCCAAATGAGTTTTAGAAGTGTTTTCTCTAGATCTGTTAGGTATGTTAATGCTATTTTGATGGGGATTGCATTAAATCTTTATAAGAGTTTTGGGAGTATGGCCATTTTCACAATGTTGGTTCTTCCTAACTAAGAGCAAGGAATATCCTTCCATTTTCTAATATCCTCTTCAACCTCTTTTTTTAGAGTAGTATAATTTTCAGCATATACATCTTTTACATGCTTGGTAGGTTGATTCCTAGGTATTTCATTTTTTTAGATGCTATGTTGAAAAGTGATTTTCCATAATTTCTCTCTTGATGAGTTTTTTTGTTTGTGTAGAGGAATGCTATTGATTTTTCAGTGTTGACTATGCTGCTGAATTTGTTTATTACCTCTAGCAATGTTTCAATGGAATTTTTGGGGTCTTCTTTGTAGAGTGTCATGTCATCTGCAAATAATGATAATTTAACTTCTTCTTTTCCTATTTTTATACCTTTTATTTCTCTCTCTTGTCTGATTGCGCTGGCTAATATTTTCAGAACTATATTGAATAGGGGTCATGATAGTGGACATCGTTGTCTTGTTCCTGATTTTAGAATGAAGGCTTTCAGTTTTTGTCTATTTAGTAACATGTTGGATATTAGTTTGTCATAGATGGCCTTTATAAGGTTGAGGTAGATACCATGTATTCTGAGTTTCTGAAGGATTTTTATAATGATCATGTGTTGGACTTTGTCAAAAGCTTTTTCTGCATCTATTGATATGATCATGTGATTTTTATTTTTGGCTCTGTTGATGTGGTGTATTACATTTATTGATTCGCATATGTTAAACCATCCCTGCATTCCTGAAATGAATTCCACTTGATCATGATGTATAATCCTCTTGATGATTTGCTGCATTCTATTTGCCAGTATTTTACTGAGAATCTTTGCATCAAGATTCATTAGTTAGATTGGCTATAGTCTTTTTGGTTGGGTCTTTCTCTGTTTTTGGTGTGTGAGTGATGCATGCCTCCAGGAATGATTTAGGGAGGACTGCTTCCTTTTCAATTTTGTTGAAAAGTTTAAGGAGTATTGGCATCAAATCTTCTCTAAATTTCTTGTAGAATTCAGCCGTGAATCCATCAGGACTTGGGCTTTTCTTTGCTCGTAATTTTTAAATTACATTTTCAATTTCTATAGCTGATACTGGGTTGTTCAAAATTGCTATATCTTCTTGGTTGAGCTTTGGTAGTTCATATGTTTCTAGAAATCTGTCCATTTCCTTTGTATATTCCACTCTATGTGAGTAGAAATTTTCAAAGTAGGTATTCATGATCTTTTGAATTTCCATGGGATCTGTAGTAATTTCCCCCTTTTCAGTTCTTATTATGTGAATTTGGGTTTTTTCTTTCTTTTTCTTTATGAGGTTAGCTAGAGGTTTATAGATTTTGTTTTTTCTCTCAGAAAACCAGCCTTTTGATTCATTAATTCTTTTTTTTTTTTTTAGTTTCAATTGCATTGATTTCTGCCCTAATCTTTATGATTTCCTCTCTTCTATGAGCTTTTGGTTTAACTTGCTCTTCTTTTTCTAGAAGCTTGAGATGAAACATTAAGTTGTTTATTTGTGCTCGTTCTGTTTTCTTGATATGACTATTTCTTGCTATATATTTCCCTCTTAGGGCTGCTTTCATTGCATCCCACTATGTGGTTTCTGCATTTTCATTGAATGGTAGATATTGCTTCATTTCTTTTTTAATTTCATCTGTAGCCCACTGGTTGTTCAAAAGGATGTTATTTAATTTCCATGTATTTATGCAAGCTGTACAATTTTTTGCCATTTATTTCCAATTTCAGTGCACTGTGGTCAGATAGTATGCATGGGATAATTTCAATACCTTTGCAGTTACTTAAGAATGTTTCATGGGATAATATATGGTTTATTTTGGAGAATGTCCCATGTGCAGCTGAGAAGAATGTGTATTCTGCTGTGGTTGGGTGGAACACTCTGTAAGCATCTACTAAATCCATTTGTTCACAGGTATGATTCAGTTCTGTTATTTCTTTGGTGACTTTTTGTCTAGTTGACCTACTTCTTTGTGACAGTGGGGTGTTAAGGTCTCCTATTACAACTGTGTTCTTGTGTATTTGGTTTTTCATGTCCATTAGTACTTGTCTTATACAGTTAGGTGCTTCTGGATTTGGTGCCTATATATTTATAATTGTTAGTTCTTCCTTTTATATTTTTCCATTAACGAGTATGTACTGACCTTTTTTAAATCTCTTTTAATCATTTTAGGTCTGAAGTTCATGTGGTCTGCAAATAGAACAGTTACCCATGCTTTTTTCTGGGTTCCTGTTGCTTGGAATACTATTTTCCATCCTTTGACTTTTAATCTATGAGCTTCCTTTTGGGTCAGATGTGTTTCTTATATACAGAATATCATGGCATCCTGTTTCTTGATCCATTACATCAATCTGTTTCTTTTGATATGTGGATTGAGCCCATTTACATTTATGGATGTCACTGATATATACTGGCTTGACTTTGCCATGTTGTGTTCTTGTTGTTGGTTTCTTGCTTTTCTCCTTTGTTTAATTTCTTGTCCAGCCTGATGTTTCTTTTTGTTGTTGTTCTGGAGATTGTGATCATTTTTATCTCTATCTCGTATCCCTTTCAGCACTCTTTCTAAGGTTGGGTTTGTTGGACATGAATTTCTTTAGTTGTTCTTTGTCATGGAAGTATCTTGTTTCTCTCCTAAATTTGAAAAACAGTTTTGCTGGTACATCAGTCTGAGTTGAAAGTTGTTTTCTTTTAGGGCATGAAATGCTTCACTTCAAGCTTGTCTTAACCTGAAGGTCTGTGCTGAGAAGTCTGCTGTGATTCTAATAGACTTTCCTTGGTAGGTGAGTTGTGTCTTTTCTTTAACAGCTTTTAATATTCTGTTTTTATGGTGTCTGTCTGAGATCTTAATTTTCATATTTCTGGGTTTAGATTTATGTTGGTTATGACTGTTTGACATTTATATGCCTCACTTATTTGTATATCAGACTTTTCCCCCATGTTTGGGAAATTTTCACAATTACTTCTGTGAACAGCTGAGTTATGTTTTTTGCATTGTCTCCTGCCTCCTCACCGATGCCTATTAATCTTATATTGTTTCTCCTGACATCATCTTGAAGCTGCTGGATTGTCATTTCATGCTGCTTTGTTTTTTTATAGTTATACCCTTTCATAGTCTCTATCTGCAATCCTGTCCTCAAGGTCCAGAATTCTATGTACAGCTTCATTTAAACAGTTTTGTCAGCTTTCAATACAATTTTTTGTTTCTTGGATATCTCTTTGGATTTGTTTCATGGATTCTGCTTGTTTTCTGCATTGTTCATTCAGAATTTCAATCAATTTCCCATGTTCCTGTATTTTTTTTTTTTACCTATTTCTTCTCTAGTTATATTGAGCAACTCATTTACTAAGGTTGTTATTTGTGTCTTTACATAAGACATTATTTTTAGTTTGATTACCTCTATAGCCTCATGAATTTGTTTCTTTCTTCATTTGTTATCTTTTCAGAGATTTCTGGTGTATGACTTTTAAAGTCCTCTATTTCATTGTCACCCGTACTTGTTCCTGATGGACTAGATGTTTGAGATTGCATTTTACCTTTTTGTTTAGTCATTTTCACCTTTGGGGTAAATATTTGTTCTTTCTATCCCAACAGTCACAAATGTCTGTAGTGTGAATTTTAGGGTCCTACTGTGTGTTTAATGTTTGTCCTATTTCTGGGGACCACAAGAAAGAGGAGGTCCAGTCACCTAAATTCCTCCTAAAGGGCCTGTTGGGTGAGTCCTATATTCTTTCTGGGCTAACTAGCCTAGAAGTATTGATGTAGGTCAACTCTTAGTTCTTGCTGTTGCTATATCTTCAGATTGTTGCCAGTCACCAGATCTGCCTAGCTATAGTGTTTGTGTCAGCTGAGGCCCTACTGTGTCATTAGGGATCTCATAAGCTCTTTTAATTTTCTCTAGGTTAGGGGAGCATTATTGGTGCACTCCCCAACCTCTCTGATGTTCTCTGTGTGGAGCAGGGGATTACCACTCTCTTACCAGGTTCTCCAAGGTCTTGCAGTTGGAGGGAGTTTCACTTCCACTCCTATCTACCTACTGCAGACCTCTATTTTAGGGGCAAATTTACCACACTGAATGGAACCTGCTGAGGTCTTCTCTTTGGGTGAGTAGTTCCTGAGTCTCTCATCCAACCAGTAGGGTAATCCACTGTAATCCAGGTTCTGGGAGAAGGAGTTGGATCCAAAGATCAAATAGAGTACTGGGTTTAGGAGGCAGATGGGTTCCCCAAGGGATGGGCCCAGCCATGGCAGTCCCAGGCAGCTCAGATGAGCAGTGGGATTTCCTTATATTCCCAGTGGAGGGCATTCCCAGAACCAGTGGTCAGAAGCAGCTGAGGTCTGTGGCAGGCTTGCCCAATCAATGTTCCAGGTGGAGGGGCAGGCCCAGCAGTGGCAGTCCAAACCACTCTCTAACTTTTTAAAGTTAAGTTTTAGAGTTAAAGTTAGGGGATCTAACCTTTTAAAATTCTTTATGTTTTGTCTAACTTGTACTCCGGGCCATTGTTTTAAGAGTGTTACTCAGTGAATTTACTATTATTATTCTCTAACTTTTTTGTTGTGAAATTTTCTTTCTTTATAGAAAGTAGAAGTGTTTTCTATATTTTACTAATTATCTAAATACATTACTTTCAAATAAAAATATGAAATATTTTAGATAGATCTGAGGGGGAAAAAACAAATGCATTGCATACTGGTAAGGAAAAATAAAAGCTGAGAGATCCAGAATCAGAATAACTCAAGACTGAAATATCTGACTAAAGTTGAGTAAAGAGAGTGACAACTTATACCTATGGATGGATACAAAAGTCAGCAAACACATTTATTAATATTCAAAGCCATTTGAGGTTAAAAATTTAAATCCATATTAGGTTGGAAGGAAAGTAATGCCACTGCCTAAAATAGGGAAGGGCCTCTTAACAGAAGCTAAGTAAAAGTAAATATAATGTATCAAAGATTCATATTACTCCTGTTTGAGTCATTGTGTGTGTCTAAACTTCAATGGGACACTTAGACTCAGTAGGCAACCTAAATATGGCAAGGTGTGGGGGATTGGAACAAGAAATAGCTATTCCTCTCATAGAGCCAAAAAGTATTTTCATCACCCAGGTGCTCACAAGTGAGTGGAACTCATTCATTAAATTATTTGTTGCTATCTACTGTATTCCTGTCATAACAGTTTTTTAAAAAAGTGAAAAACAACGAAGTACAGGCTCTGGTTAGTAGACTATCATGTTGTCAGAGGAGGACATGTTATTAAAATAAGTATGCACAAAATGAGAAAATTACAACTATAATCAGTCTAGTGGGCTGAGCCATATAAACCTATCTTGAGGGAATTGGCCTGGTCATAAGATGTCTCAGACATGAATTAGACTGGTGTTTGAAGGGCAAATGGGAGGCAACTGGCAAAGAAGCATGGAGAAGAGTCTTCCAGGAGAGGAAAACTCATTAGGCTGAACTATATGAAATTGCTCCTTTCAAAAGTCAAAAATCATTGAACATCAACTAGCTCACAAAGTTCACCTTGTTTACTAGTGTTATATACACAGCAGTGTTCAAAGGACTGTGGCTACTGTAAGTTATTTTGTATTCTTTCTGAATTCACATTTCTTGTAGTTCAGATGGGCCAGAAAAGTGTAAAAAAAAAAAAAAAACTGACATGATGGTAGAGTGAGAAAGATCTTAAAGGAGTAAAAGATCCTTTGGAGAAGATGAGTTTTAGAGAAACCAAGTACTCCTGTTTTGCATCCCATTTATTACATATTACTTTTATTTTAAAAACAAAACAAAAAAAACAATGCAAAATTTCAAAACAAAGTAATAGATGATTAACACCAGTTAATATGTTGCATATTTTTATCTTCAAAATAGTCATTCAGATTACAAGATATAGGCTGAAAAAATGATCAGTCAAACCATGAAAGCACAAACTGCTCTTTTTTGATGAACTAACAGAGATTGGTAGTATACTTATCATATATATATATATATATATATATATATATATATATATATATTTTTATACAATGCAGTATTACTCAGATACAAAGGAGGATAAACTTGAGGTTTTTATAGGTAAATGGATGCAACTTGAGACCATACTCATAAGTGAAATAAATCAGACTCACATGTGTAAATATCAGGTTATCTCCATTGTTATCTCCTTAGTGTAAAAAACTGAAAGAGAAAATAAGATCCAAAATGTACAATAGATATTGTGAAAGTGAAAGGGAAAGAAATTGC
Source organism: Hydrochoerus hydrochaeris (assembly GCA_004027455.1). Lineage (NCBI taxonomy): Eukaryota > Metazoa > Chordata > Mammalia > Rodentia > Hydrochaeridae > Hydrochoerus > Hydrochoerus hydrochaeris. Next base: position 25,711 of record PVLA01002233.1, on the reverse strand, counting down.
TCAAAAACATATTTTTTGTTGCTGTTGCTGATGCCTTCCTAAGAAGCAAGTGGAGTGCACTCCTGTTACAATCTGCAGTAGTCATAACCCCTCAATCTTCCTGGTTAGAGGAAGGTGCATTGTTGAATAAGCCTTAAAGATTATCTCCTGTCTACATAGTATCCCATTGTCAGGGGTGGGTGGAGACCATCAGATAACATGACATGTAAGAGGGAACAGTTTCAAGAATTAATTATTTTCTTCTGTTGTGGCTTGTATCCAAATCCTCATGTGCTCATAATTGGGGCTATTTTGAGATACTGGATTTGGGGTATGGATTAAGGGTGTGTGGTACTAAATTATCCCACTGATGGAATTAGCATGGTTTTGGGTGTGGCTGAATGGATTTACTGAAGACAGTAGCCCCACCCTTGTTGTGGGTGGCACCATCCAAAGCACAGATGGAAAAGGGACCTAAAGAAGGCAACTTGCTTCCTACCTGTCTTGCCATGGATTGTTTCTCCTCTGCTATGTCTCTGTGTCATGCTGCCCTGCCTTGAAGCCAGCTGGTTTTGGACTAAAACCTATAACTACTGTGATACAAAATAAACCTATCCTCCTTTCACTTTGGGTGTATTTTGTCCCAGCAATAAGAAAAGTTGCTAAAACATAAATGAAATTTGCTGAAACTGATCAGGAATATTTGTTCAGATATTTATATTGTATGATAGACAATAGTTCAACAGTATTTTTTTAAAAATGTTAAAATATTTCAAGGTCTTAAAAATAATTCTGTGCACCCACATTTTTCTGAAACTACCCCTTATGAAGTAAAATTTCTTTTATGTTCTAAACTTTAGCTCTTGAGAAGGGGTAAGTATCGGGGGTGTGTGATGTGCCATTCAAACTATACCTATTTTCCAGAAACTTTCTCTCAAACCTAAGAAATTTGAGAATAATCCTTTATGTTTATTTTATACTCACACTTTGATAAAGCATATTTGCTGCCTTTATCACTCTCTACTCATCCATGAACACCCTGCAGGATTAAACTGTGCTTATTTTCTTTCCACTTCTATTCCTCCTACCCTTGCTTTGACATGGGAGTGAGCTAGGATATGAACTGGTTGACTCCTTTTCTCTGAAGTCCCCTAGTAAACCATGGTATTGTCTCACTTATTTGCATAGTGGTGAGGTGAATACTGTTTTAAATTCATGTTTTATTCTCTAAGAAATTTAACACAACCAGGTGGCCTAGGTAAAAATTTAGACACATTGGGAGGGTATTAACAGATGAAAGAGGTCAGATATGTCTTCTACTTTCTTTTTCTTTTCTTTTCTTTTCCTTTCCTTTCCTTTCCTTTCCTTTCCTTTCCTTTCCTTTCCTTTCCTTTCCTTTCCTTTCCTTTCCCTTTCTTTCTTTCTTTCTTTCTTTCTTTCTTTCTTTCTTTCTTTCTTTCTTTCTGTCTTTTTGTCTTTTTGAGACAGGGTCTCGCTATGCAGTTCAGGCTGGCCTTGAGTTCACTTTGTAGCCCAGGCTGGTCTTGAACTCGCTATGATCCTCCTGCCTCAGCCTCCCAAGTGCTGGGATTACAGATATGAGACACCATGCCTGGCTTCTACCTTCTTTTTCAATTGGTGTAATTTAGATGATGGTGTTGCTCACTACTCTCATCATGGAAATAATATTGGCTAAGACTTAGTATTTAATGCGTGTTTATTAGGTGTGAAGCACTGTGCCAAAATGTTTTGAGTGAATTATTTTTTTGAAGTTTTACCAACAAGACTATAACGTAGATACTTTGAATAATCCCAAGATTATAAAATAGGAATCAGAGATACAGAGAAATGAATAACTTACCCAAGGTGACAGGTATGGTAAGAGGAGTTGGGATGTGGAGCCAGTTCTATGGAGCCTGTACTTTTAACCACTCAAAATTATGCAGTGAGGTGTTTGGAATGGAGACACTGCAATCACCTGTGGAGCCTGTTAAATCTGCAGATCCCTGAGCTCTACCTCCAGTATACAAAGATATTCCTGGTGATAAGGCCTGAGGGTTTCCTTTTTAACAAGCTCCTGAGGTGATTCTGATGTACTTCACCGCTTAGGAAGCACTTTGCATCATGGAAAACAATGAGAAAAGTACAGCCTATAAGTGACCATTTAGCCCATAGGAGTTTGTCAACATTGTCACAGTGAAATGACAGCTTACAATATTAAAATTAAAATCCCACTCCTGATGCTCATATTTGTGTGTACAGTGTGGCCTATCCCAGGCATTCTCAGGGTAGGGAACAACCACTCCAGAACTATAAAAACCACCAAGCTCCTTGGAAGGAGGATTAGAGCTGGCTAGGGCTCACTTTCTTTTCTCTGTCTTTAGCAACCATTACAAATTCTCTCATGAGTCAGACTGCTTCACAGAACTGAGAAATAAGACAGTAGCAAAGACATCAATAGTTTTGCTTGCTTGTTTGTATTCATATTGGTCTTCTTTGCCTCCTTACAAATGCAGCACACTGTGGTGTGATGAGAGCCCCAATTTGGCACAGCTTCTAATGCCTAAGACATTGGGTAAAGTGGTTCTCAAGGGTTTAGATATTTTCTTCTATCCAAAAGATTGTCTATTGTAGTGGAACTCAGTATGCATCAGAAGGAATGGCAAGTAAAATGCTAAGATTCAGTTCTTGAGTTTCTGGTTAAGTAGGTTTAGAAGTAGGTATTGAGTATATGTATATCTAATTGATCACCTATAGGAGATTATGATACTGCTAGTCTGGATACATGACTTTGGAAATCATTTGTCTTCAGTTTAAGGGATAATTTTGAGTCAATTCCCCAATGCAGAATTTAATCCTGTGATTAAGAATACAAAACTAGGGCTGGGGATATGGCTCAGTGGTGCAGTGCCTGCCCACAAGAATGAGTTCCTGAATTTGATTCCCTGTACCTGCAAAAATAAATAAATAAAATAATTCTATGAACTAGGCAGCATCAATATCAATGAAAAAATACAAAACTGGGGCATTCACCTATTCTGCCTTCTACATTATTTAATAGAGACAAGCACTGTATCATGCTACTCAGTTTGGCCATTACTGTTTATCTCAAGGAATGAGATAATTTGATAGCTGAGCCATGTGCTGAAGTCCCCTAATAAACCATGGTATTGTCTCACTTATTTGCATAGTGGTGAGGTGAATACTGCTTCAGATGGACTCTGCATGCCTTGGAGTCTCTTTGAATTTCTACACCTGTAAACCAGGAGCAGCCAAAAATGCTTAGCTAGTAGGACTTGTGCTAGAGATCTCTGTTTGTTTCTCCAGGCACATTTTTCTCCCTTTCCCACTTTGTACTGTGACTTCTCTTCTTCTAATTTGCTTTTCAACTGGGTTACACACCCATGCAGTATCAGAAGGATATCAATATGCTGAAGGAGAGCACATGACCTTGTTGTCATGCTCATTTCTGTTGGCCCTTATATTGGGCTCTGTCTCTCAGAAAGATCACATCTTGATGCTTAGTACTTTTTAACAACCATATTTTCTCTCCCTGCATTCTTGGAATACTACTCAACCCAGATTTAAGAAATGGATCAAGAAGCAGGATCACACAATATGCTGTATACAAGAAACACATCTGACTCAAAAGGAAACTCATAGATTAAAAGTCAAAGGATACAAAACAGTATTCCTTGCAACAGGAACCCAGAAAAAAGCAGGGGCAGCTATTCTGTTTGCAAAGTGAACTTCAAACCTAAAAGGATTAAAAGAGATAAAGAAGGCCACTACATACTTATCACTGGAAAACTACAAGAGGAAGAACTAACAATTATAAATATATATGTACCAAATACAGGAGCACCCATCTATATAAGACAAATACTAATGGACATGAAAAACCAAATACACAAGAACACAGATGTAATAGGAGACCTTAACACCCCACTGTCACAAAGAGATAGGTCAACTAGACAAAAAGTCAGCAAAGAAATAACAGAACTGAATCTTACCTGTGAGTGAATGGACTTAGTGAATGTTTACAGAGTGTTCCACCCAACCACATCAGAATACACATTCTTCTTAGCTGCACATGAGATATTCTCAAAAATAGACCATATATTAACCCATAAAGAATTCTTAACTAAATGGAAATGGAGTGAAATTATCCCATGGCTAATATCTGATCATAGCACACTAAAACTGGAAATCAATGGCAAAAAACCCTGCAAAACCTACATAAATACATAAAAATTAAACAACAACCTTCTGAATAACCAGTGGGTGAAATTAAACAGGACATAAAACAATACCTACAAAACAATGAAAATGCAGATATAACATACCATAACCTATGGGATGTAATGAAAGCAGTGCTAAGAGGGAAATATATAACAATAAGTAGTCACATCAAGAAAATGGAACAGGCCCTCTTGGTAAGCGCCTTCCTGTGGCATGAACCAGGAGGAGAATCAGAGAGCGGCCCTCCAAGATGCAGCCACGGCCATGCTGGAACCCAGGTGGCTGCACAAAGAGGCAATTTGCCCACCCACTTGGTAAGTGCCTTCCTGCGGCGTGAGCCAGGAACAGACCCAATAGTGTCTCCTGTGAGCCTACCGGTGCACGGGCTTGGAATAAAACATCACAACCCCTCCTACCCCCATAAGCAACTGGGGACAGAGGTCTGAGCATCTCTTGGCAGGATGATTGTGTGCCATATAGCAAATATGGGGGGATTCCTCTATCTTCTCTTTGAAAGCAAATGTTGTTTTCAGTTTTGTTTCATTATGATTAATTGCTTTACTCTATTGAATATTCTGTTTCAATTGACTTTATAATGTTCTGTCTTTGGTTCAATCTTGTTATGCCTATTTGACTAGACAAGTATTGTGAAGATAATGAGATATACTATTGTACTTATTGCTGTTATCCCGGTAACCTGCTGTGAAGTTCTGTATCAAATTCACTGCATACTCTCAACTAGCTTTGTTCTGTCTTGTTCTGTTGTATTTCTACTACCTTGAAAAAAAAAATTAAAGAAGGCAAAAAAAAAAAAAAGAAAATGGAACAAACACAAATAAATAACTTAATGCTACATCTCAAGCTTCTAGAAAAGGAAGAGCAAGTCAAACCCAAAGCTCATAGGAAAGAGGAAATTGTGAAGATTAGAGCAGAAATTAATGCAATTGAAACTAAAAAAATATAAAGAATTAATGAATCAAAAAGCTGGGGTTTTTTGAGAGAGAAAACAAAATTGATAAACCCCTAGACAACCTTGTCAAGAAAAAGAAAGAAAAAACTCAAATCCACCCAGTAAGGACTGAAAAGAAGGAAATTACTATAGATCCCGTGGAAATTCAAAAGATCACGAACACTTACTTTGAAAATCTCTACTCACATAGGGTGGAAACACAGAGGAAATGGACAGATTTCTAGAAACATATGAACTCCCAAAGCTCAACCAAGAAAATATAGCAGTTTTGAATAATCCAATATCAGCTATTGAAATTGAAAATGTAGCTAAAAATTACCAACAAAGAAAAGCCCAGGACCCGATGGATTCACAGCTGAATTCTATGAAAAATTTAGAGAAGATTTACTAGCAATACTCCTTAAACTCTTCAATGAAATTGAAAAGGAAGCAGTCCTCCCTAAATCATTCCTGGAGGCAAGTATCACTCTCATACCCAAATCAGAGAAAGATCCAACCAAAAAGGAGACTATAGACCAATCTCATTAATGAACATTGATGCAAAGATTCTCAATAAAATATTGGCAAATAGAATACAGCAAATAATTAAGAAGAATATATACCATGACCAAGCAGGATTTATTCCAGGAATGCAGGGATGGTTCAACATATGAAAATCAATAAATATAATATACCAACCACATCAACAGAGCCAAAAATAAAAATCACATGATCATCTCAATAGATGCAGAAAAAGCTTTCAATAAAGTCCAACACCTTTTCATGATAAAAACACTAAAGAAATTTGGAATAGAAGGTATATACCTCAATCTCATAAAGGCCATCTATGACAAACCAACTGCCAACATTATACTAAATGGATAAAAATTGCAAGCCTTCACTCTAAAATCAGGAACAAGACAAGGATGTCCACTATCACCACCCTTTTCCAATATAGTTCTGGAAATATTAGCCAGAGCAATCAAGAGGGAGAAATTAAAGGAATAAATATAGGAAAAGAAGAAGTTAAATTATCATTTTGCAGATGACATGATACTCTACATAGAAGACCCCAAAATCTCCATTAAAAGACTACTAGAGGTAATAAATTCAGCAGTGTAGCTGGATACAAAGTCAATACTCAAAAATCAATAGCATTCCTCTACACAAATAAAAAACTCACTGAGAGAGAAATTATGGAAATATCACCTTTCACAATAACATCTAAAAAAATGAAATATCCAGGAATCAGCCTAACCAAGAATGTAAAAGACAAAGTGCTGAAAATTATACTACTTTAAAAAAGGAGATTCAAGAGGATATTAGACAATGGAAGGATATTCCTTGCTCTTGGTTAGGAAGAGTCAACATTGTGAAAATGGCCATATTCCCAAAACTCTTTTACAGATTTAATGCAATCCCAATCAAAATATCATTGACATACATTACAGATCTAGAGAAAACGTTCCTAAAATTCATTTGGAAACAGAAAAAACCTGGAATAGCAAAGGCAATTCTGGGTAATAAAGGCAAAGCAGGAGGCATTTCAATCCCTGACTTGAATCTGTACCCAGTGATAAAAGCCACAGTGATAAAATCAGCATGGTACTGGCAAAGAAATAGTACTGAGGATCAATGGAACAGATTAGAAGGTCCAAGCACAACTACAAAGACACTCAGCCACCTGATATTTGACAAAGGTGCTAAACATATTCACTGGGAAAAAGATACCTTCTTTAATAAATGGTGTTGGAAAAATTGGCTTTCCACATGCCAAAGACTGAAAATAGACCCATGCCTATCACCATACACTAAACTAAAATCAAAATGGATCAAAGATCTAAATATCAAAATGGAAACACTAAATCTCCTGCAGGACAAAGAAGGTAAAAATCTTGGAGATATAGGGGTAGGGAATCATGAAAAAAAGTGCAAACCACATGGGAAATACTTCAAAGAATCAACACCTGGGATCTCATATTACTAAAAAGTTTTTGTGCTTGTGAAGAAATCACCAATAAAGTGAAAAGAAAACCCACAGAATGGGAAAAAATTTTAGCCAACCATCCCTCAGACAAAGGACTTTTATCCAGAACATATAAAGAACTGAAAAACATCAAGCCTCCCAAATTTGAAGATCCTCTCCAAAAGTGGGCATCTGAGATGAACACACAGTTCTCAGATGAAAATATACAAATGTCAAATAAATACATGAAGAAATGTTCACCATCACTGGTCATTTGAGAAATGCACATTAAAACAGCATTGAGATTTCATCTCATCCTGGAAAGAATGGCTGCCATCAAGAAATCAACTGATAACAAATGTTGGTGAGGCTGTGGGGGAAAAAGGTACACTGCTCCACTGTTGTTCAGAGTGTAGACTGGTGCAACCACACTGTGGAGGTCAGTATGGAGATTCTTCAAAAAACTAGGGTTGGAAGCTCCATTCAGCTATTCCCCTCCTGCGTATTTTCCCAGAAATATTGAAAAGGTCATGTCACAGTGGTATATGTGCACCCATGTTCATAGTAGCACAATTTGTGATAGTTAAATCCTGGAAACAACAAAAATGCCCATCAACTGAAAAATGGATGAAAAAACTTGATATTTTTATACTATGGAATACTATTCAGCTATAAAAAAGGATGGTCTTGAGGCCTTTATCGGTAAATGGAGGCAACTTGAGAATATCCTCATAAGTGAAATAAACAAGACTCACATTATCAAATATTACATTATCTCTCTAGTGTAAAAAATAATAAGAATGGACAGAATAATGGTATCCAAAAAGTATAATAGATATAAAAGTATAAGAGGTATAAACATATAAAAGATATGATAGATATTATAAAAGGGAAAGGAAAGGAAAGTGATCTAAAGGATACAATGGTATGCATAGTGTGTATCTAGATGACTATATTACTGAGCTTTTGTTAGATCATTGAACAGAGGAGTTTGTGCTATCAATGTTTGAGTGTCTAACCACATTTTTTGCTTTGCCTTTTGTAACTTTAACAATTATTGTTAAGTTAACAATATGTAATGTATCAACTAGCAATTTCATGATGTTAATTATTTTGAACTCTATAGTCTACTTTTCTTCTTTTTTCTATTTTGTCTTTTAAAAGTTTTTTTTGTTTCTCTCTTATAAAATTTAAAAAAAAGAATTGCTACTCAACCTATGTTCCACTTAGAATTCATGAATTTTTTTCTTTTTTTAAAATTTTATTTAAAGAGCAAAAAAAGCAAATCAGAAAAAAGGGTAGGAATGATACAGAATTAAAAAAAAAAGCTAAGAAATCACTAGGTGATAAATTACATACTGTCATCTTGAACATATACAAATGGTGAATAAATACATGAAGAAATGTTCACCATCACTGGTCATTTGAGAAATGCAAATTAAAACAGCATTGAGATTTCATCTCACTCTGGAAAGAATAGCTGCCATCATGAAATCAACTGATAACAAATGTTGGTGAGGCTGCGGGGAAAAAGGAACACTGCTCCACTGTTGGTGGGAATGTAGACTGGTGCAGCCATTATGGAAATAAGTATGGGGAGGTCTCAGAAGACTAGGATTGGAAGTTCCATTCAATCAGCTATTCCTCTCGTATGTATTTTCCCAGAAAAACTGAAAAGTTCATGTCATAGTGATTTATGTGCCCCCATGTTCATAGCAGCACAATTTGTAATAGCTAAATCTTGGGAACAACCAAGATGCCCATCAAGCACAGAGTGGATGAAAAAGATGTGGTATTTTTATACAATGGAATATTACTCCTCTATAAAAAAGGATGATCTTGAAGCCTTCATAGGTAAATGGAGGCAACTTGAGACTATCCTCATAAGTGAAAAAAATAAGAATTATATTTATAAATACCATATTTTGTTTCTAGTGTAAAAAGTAATAAGAACTGTAGGAGTAATAAAATCCAAAATGTGTAATTGTTATTGTAAAAGATTGTAGATAGGAAAAGAAAGTGCTTTAAAGGATACAACTGCATGTATGTTTACGTATGTAAGATAGATGACCATATTATTAAGTTTTTGTTGGATCATTGAGTAGAACTGTTTGCAGTCTCACTGTTTGAATGTCCATTTTGTATGCTTTAATTTTGTAACTTGAACAACTATTTCTCAGAGTTCATGTAATTTTGCTATCATTGATGCAATGCACTATTTTTTTTTGTTCATTTCCTTTAACCTAGTTGCTGTTTTCACATACACTGTATTAAAGCCTGTTTAATTGTACCTCTGATTCTGTGTTATGACTGATAAAATTTCAGCGATTGTAATAAAAGGATAAATGGCAATAATGAAAGAGGCAGAAAAAAAGGTAAAATAGTGAATGATAGCAACTCAGCTTCTCTAGGAAGTGTCTAGAAAACAATAGTTTGGAGATGAACCAAAGTGAGAGTGGAGAACATGGAAACCATGAGAGAACTAACTGCGGGGAAGAAAATAGGGTTAAGTCATTACAGATGAGGTGGACCACACAGCAGAAGGCAGAAGGCGGCACTCCTAAAAGTGGCTGGCTAGCTGCCAGCTGGGAGGCAAAGTGAAACTTTTCTGCTCGCAAAGAACCAGAGAGGTACACCCAGACCAGGAGACTCTCATGCAATTGAAGATGACAGCAAGAATGCATGATACTGCTTCTGAGAGGCTCTCCAGAGTCACAATTGGTGAGTGACTGCGGTACAAGTGCAAGAAGACAGTCACCTGGAGTAGGAGCTGGTGGGGGCAGCAATGTAGGTGAGAGCTGGGTGAATATGGGTCTCAGAACGGTCATTGGCTGCTTCACATTGCTAAATTACTGACTAGATGAGGAAGGTCAGTGAAACGGATGGCCACGGTTGGGGAGAAGACCGGGGGAGTGCTGCTGAGAGGCAGGGGCTGGGGATCACAGACTCCCTTCCTTCAGAGGCCGGTTTCAGCCTGAGTTACACAGGGTTGGAAGCTCACACTGGCACCACTGCTAAAGGGAAACCCCTAACAGGGTCTATGGTATGTTATTTCTTGACTTGCCCTGATAGATACCACCATAATGGTACAGCCTTTTACTGCTGTAGTTGGAATTGATTGCATAGCAATAATCTTGACTTAGTGGACAATTTAATGTGAGGAAACTTGTCCAGTAAATCCATCATCACATCCAAGAGTTTCTAACCCGAGATCTCAGACTAGATTAGACTCTGCAAGAATGCCTTCCATCTGACAGAAAAAAATCTGAGTCTGAGTTAAATATGTGAAAAAATATTAAATATTCCTGGCCATTAGAGAAATGCAAATTAAAATAACACTAATTCCATTTTACTTCAGAAAGAGTGGCAATCATTAAATCATACAATAACAAATGACTGTAGTGAAAAAAAAACCCTCTTGCATTGTTGCTGGGAATGCAAACTAGTACAATTATTATGGAAATCATTGTGGAGATTTGTCAAAGAGCTAAAGTTAAGAATTCCATATGAGCCGGGTGTGGTGGCTCACACCTGTAATCCCAGCACTAAGGCTGAGGCAGGAGGATCATTGTGAGTTCAAGACCAGCATGGGCTACAAAGTGAGGTCAAGGCCAGACTGAACTGCATAGCAAGACCCTGTCTCAAAAAGAAAAAAAAAAAAGAATTCCATATGACCCAGCTATCCCCCTGCTATGTATTTTCCCCAAAGAGCTTAAGTCAGCATACTACAGCAATACATGTATACCAATGTTTATAGCAGCACAATTCATAATAGCTGATTCCTAGAAGCAGCCTGTATACCCATCAACACACAATTGGATAAATAACTGTTGTATCTATGTATAATGGAATACTACTTGGATATAAAGAATGACATATTTGAGGCATTTGTAGCAAAAGGAATGTACCTGGAAAATATAATGGTGAGTAAAATAAGCCACACACACAATCTTAAATATTGTATAGTATCTCTCACTTGAGTGAGGCAGAGTACAAACAAAGAAAATGATAAAGAGTAAGTAAAAAGGAACAAGGGTAGGAATCTCTTTCAATAGGGAAGTGGTCCAAGGCAACAAGGATGAGGGTTATATAGGAGGGGAATGGGAAATGAGAGGAAATAAGATGCTCCATGTACAGGAACCTAGTAACCCTGATAAATGTAATACCATAACATGAGCTGCAACAAATACTATCAACAAGCAAGTAAAAAGGCATTGGGAACCTGGTGGGGGAGATTGTTTTAAAAAGAAAAAATCTGTAATATGTGTGTGTAAACACTTTCCAAGATGAAAATAATTTGCATGAATTGCAAACATGTAATAATAAAAAAATTAAAAATGTCAGGGATATAGACAACACACTGGGCCTAAGCTATCTTCTAGTGAGTACCCACTAATTTTATTATGACTGCTTTATAATATTTGGCATGAATTCTCCTGATTGGTTGTTAGGTTGTTGCTACTGTTTGTTGTTGTTTGTGGTGCAAAGCCTTAAAATATGGCAGGCAAGTGCTTTACCATTGAACCACATCTTCAGCCCGGCTATATTCCCACTCCCTGACTGTCGTGGTTTATGTCAGTGGCCCCCAAGCCTCATGCAATTATGCATTTGTGATTGGTTCATTGTCTAGCACTTGGATTGGTGGTGTGAGTGCTACACCTGCTTAGAAGTGGAGCCAGGATATGAAGTAAGGGCGGGAAGAAGGTGTCTCTCTCTCTCTCTCTTGCCACTTCACACTTGATGTTTGCAGCCTCTATGAACTGCAGCCCTACCATGCCACCCTGCCTTGGAGCCAACCGAGTAAGGACTGAAACCTCCAAGAACTGTAAGAAAAAAACCCTTTCCTTTCTTCATTTAGTGTGTCAGGTATTTTGTCCCTGCAATGAGTAAAATTAACTAAGACACTGATAGATCATCTGTACCTGTGGTACCAATCCATATATGAACAATTCATTAATGATCTTTTGTCTTATTCAGGTACTACTTAAATCACCTGGACTCTTATCTTCATTTTCCTCAATCCTGGATACATTTATTATTCCATTTTTTAGCTGTTGTAGTACATTTTCTATTTATGTAGCTACTATTTGAGAACAAATATTTTATATGAATAATTTATATCATACAGTTTTAGAGGCTGCATAGTTCAAGGATAAAATTGTACATCTGATGAGGACCTTAAACAAATATTTTATATGAATAATTTATATCATACAGTTTTAGAGGCTGCATAGTTCAAGGATAAAATTGTACATCTGATGAGGACCTTCTTGGTAGTGGGTACTCTTTGCAGAATCCTGAGGTGGAAGAAGGCATCACAATGCAAGAAAGATACATGCAATAGGCAGAGAGAAACTTCCTTTTATAACTGACACTATCAGAATAACTCATTATCCCATTAAATCAAAGCCTAATCACTTTTAAGAGTCCCACTTGTTCCCCTTTTTTAGTGTTTCACAGGGGGATTAAAATTTTGACTTGCATTTTTGCTAAGACATTGAAACAGAAAAATCTGTACTATTAATGCTAGAATTTCATACACTTGTTTCTTATAGAACAATGTTCACTTGCTCAAGACTTTATTTTTACCCTTGTTAATCAAATTAATATTAGCTCTTCTTTCCTCTTGCTAAATACCATTATTATAGGTAAAAAGTGCAGAATAAAAAAAGAAAGGAGGAAGGATCCTACAAAATAGAAGAGAGAAGATATACATTGATATATTCAAGGAGCTATTGCATCTCAATTAATCATTTCTTCTTTACACTTTCATTATCTCAACCAGAGAAACAATGTGGTATTTAAACATGTGTGCCTGATTTATTTCACTTACAAATATGGTCTCAATCTGCACCCATTTAGGGTGTCTTCCTAAAAGAATTCAAAACATTCTACAGCAGTGGCATATGCACAACCATGTATATTGCAGCACAGTTTATAATAGCTAAATCTTGGAAATAGTCCAAATGCCCATTGACTAATGAATGGATAAAGAGGACTTTTAAAAAACACAATGGAGTACTATTCTACTATAAAAATGGATAAGATTGAGACATTCTAATTGTCACTTGATTTGTGTTTATAAGAGAAAACTAAGTTCCATGTTGATAAGCCCCAGTCATTGAACTTCTTGCTACCTGCCAACAAATGGAATCCTTATATTCTCTTCATTCAGGGATTGAAATAAATTGAGTTAGCATCTTCAGGAAACATTCAACAGAATTCCAAAGATATTTCCTTGACAAATAGGTACAGCCTTAAAAATGTTTATGTTATGTGTTAGTCAACTTTTTGTCACTGTGTGAAACTGAGATATAAACAACCTTAAGGAGCCTTGATACACCATTCAGAACCTGGTAGGGCCCCATGCAGCAACCCTAACCTCCTGAGAAGATTTGATGCTCCATGTGGCATAAGCTGGAGGCCTTCACAGTGTACTCCATCTAGATATGCAGTTTTGGTACCCATTTGGGTCCTGGTAAGGTCCCAACCAGTGACCCCAGGCTAAGGAGATTCAGTGCTCCACATGTTGCAAGCTAGAGGCCTTCTCAGTGTACTCCAGATAGCTGTGCAGCCTTAATACCCATTTAGGCCCTGGTAAGGCTAGGCCTACCCAGTGACCCTAAACAGCTGGGGAGCCTTGTTATGCCTCTAGGGTCCTGGTACAGCACCACCTAGCTACCTTAAGCAGCTGATATATATTGGTGTGCTGTGTGGCATAAGCTAAAGGTCTGCACAGCATACTTTACCTAGCTGTGAAGCCTTAGAGGTCACTTTGGACCTGATAGAGCCCCACCCAACAAGCCCAATCAGCTGAGGAGCCTCAATATGCTTTATGGGGTGTGCTGAAGGTCCACTCAACCTACTCCAGCAATTCTGTGAGCCTGTGAGTGCCACTAGGACTTGGTAGGCCCTGCCTAATGGCCCCAATTTAGTTGAACATACCCCCCTCGATTATGGAAAGCAATCTTCAAACCAGGAAACAACTGAGACTTTGCATTCAACTGCCCTAGGGGAATACAGGAAAATTACAAAATGAAAGACCAAAATACAATCTCAAACCTCCAGCCCATTCCAAATAAGCTTAGGAGACATGGACATAGGGGAAAGTTTGGGCCACACACTTGAAACAACTCCATGAAGCTGTAAAGGAAATCAGAGCAGAAATAATTGCCTAGATAAAACAAGAAATGATAAATATAATGAAAGAAATGCAGAACACATCTAAAGAAGGCATAGTTCAAAAAATAGAAGACAACTGCAAAAGATAGAAACTTTGAATGAACAATATAAGAAAGAATTAGAATGCAAAAAACAGATTCAAAGAGATATCCAGGAAACAGAAAATTCCATCCAAAGCTGAGCAAACCACCTGAATGAATATGAAGATGGACTTTCAGACTTCAAAGACAAGATTGCAGATAGTGAACATGAAAGTAAAGATCTTTTAAAAATAACAAGGAATTAAGAAATAACAGTTCAGCAGTTGCAATATGCTGCAAAGAAAAACAACATAAGATTGATAGATGTGAATGAAAAAGGTGATAACACAAATGATATCAAAAGACTATTTACAGAAGTAAAGCTGAAAATTTACCAAATATGGGAAAAGAAACTGATGTACAGATAAGTGAAGCATATAGAACTCTAATTAGCCATAACCAAAATAAACCTACACCCAGACATATAATAATCAATATTCCAGATATTAAACATAAGAACAGAATATTAAAAGCTGTTAGAGAAAAGAAAAAAATCACCTATAAAGAAAAACCCATCAGAATCACAGTAGACTTCTGAGTACAAAAATCAAGTCAAGAAGAGCATGGAGTGAAGTATTTCAAATCCAAAAGGAAAATGACTTCGAACCCAGACTGATGTATCCTGAAAAATATCCTTCAAAATCTATGTAGAAATAAGAAACTTCCATGACAAAGAACAGTTGAAGAACTTTATGACCACCAAACCAACCATCACAAAGAATAATGTAAGATATTCTAGATAGACATAAAAATAACTATGAGTTCAAGAACACCAACAGAAAAAAACCCACCAAGAACAGCAAACAGTTAAACAGAGAGGAAATTAAAGAACCAACAGCAGAAAGATAAAAAAAAATAAACCAATAGATATCACTTATAACCATTAATGTAGATGGACTCAATCCACCAGTTAAAAGAAACTGACTGGCACAATGGCTCAAGAAACAATATCCAACCATATGCTGTATACAAGAAACCCACCTAACCCAAAAGGAAATTTATAGGCTGAAAGTCAAAAGATGGAAAACCATACTTCATACAACAGGAACCCCCTTAAAAAGCAGGAATGGTTATTCTGTTTGAACACAATGTGAACTTCAAACCAAGAATGATCAAAATAGATAAAGAAGTTCACTACATACTGGTTAAGGGAAATTTTCAAGAGGAAGAAATAACCTTAAATATATATGCACCAAATATGGTATATTTTCTTAGTCTCAATTGCATTAATTTATGCACTGAACTTTATATATAATTTCCTTCCTTTTTCTGGCTTTGTGCTTGACTTGCTCTTCTTTTTCTAGATGTTTAAGGTATAGCATCAGATTATTAATTTGTGTTCATAATAGCTATATAAAACAAATATTAATACAAATGGAAAATTAAATAAGTAATAACACAAGTATAACTGGAACTCTTTACAACACATTGACACAAAGAGAAAGATCAACTGGATAAAAAAATCAGCAAAGTAAAAACAGAACTGAATCAAACTTGTGAGCAAATGGACTTAGTAGATGTATACAGAGTGTTCCACCCAACATCAGGGTACACTTTCTTCTCAGCTTAGCATGGTACATTCCCTAAAATAGATCATATACTAGCTTGTAGAACATGCTTAAGTAAATGCAAAGAATTAAAGTTATCCCATGCATATTATCTGATCATAGTGCCATGAAACTGGAAGTTAATGACAAAAAAACTATAAAAACTCCATAAACACATGGAAATTAAACAATATACTCTTGAACAATCAACAGGTCATAGAAGATTAAACATTATCTAAAAGTAAACAAAAATGCAAATGTAATTTTCAATGAAAGATGCAATGTGAGATGCAATGAAAGCATTCCTCAGGTGGAAATTTATTGCAGTAGATTCCCACATCAGGACAACAAAATGAACACAAATTAATAATCTGATGCTATACCTTAAACATCTAGAAAAAGAAGAGCAAGTCAAGCACAAAGCCAGAAAAAGGAAGGAAATTATATATAAAGTTCAGTGCATAAATTAATGCAATTGAGACTAAGAAAACAATATAAAGAATTAATGAATCAGAGAGCTAGTTCTTTGAAAGAATAAAAAAATGATAAGACCCTAGTCAACCTTATTTTAAAAAGGAAAGAGAAAACTCAAATTCATTCAGTAAGGAATGAAAAGAGTAAGATTACTGCAGACCCTATGGAAATACAGAAGATTATTAATACCTAGTTTGAAAATATTTACTGTCATAGGCTCAATAACACAAAAATGGACAGATTTCTACAAACATATGTATTGCCAAAGCTGAATAAAGAAGATATAAAACTACAGACTAACTCAGTTTCAGTTAATGAAATTGAAAATGAAAATGTAATTACAAACATACCAGTAAAGAAAAGCCCAGGTCCTGATGGATTCACAGCTGAATTCTCTAAGAGATTCAAGAAAAGCCTAATGCCAACACTCCTCAAACTCTTAAATGAAAGTGAAATGGAAGCAATTCTCCCTAATTCATTCCTGGTAGCAAGTTTTACTCTAATACCAAAATCAGAGAAATACACAATAAAAAAAAGAACTATAGGCCAATCTCCCTAGTGAAAATAGATGCAAAATTCCTCCACAAAATACTGGCAAATGAATTCTACAAGTCATTAAGAAAATTACACACTATGACCAAGTGGAATCCATCTCAGCAATGCAGGGATGGTTCAACATATGCAAATCAATCAATGTAATACACCATGTCAATAGACTCAAAGATAAGAATCACATAATCATCTCAATAGTTGTAGAAAACATTTTTGGTAAAGTCCAACATTCATTCATGATAAGAACCCTACAAAAAGTTGAAACCTCAATCTAATAAAAGCCATCTATGACACATCAACAGCCAACATCATATTAAATGGTCAAAAACTGAAAGTTTTCATTCTAAAATCAGGAACAAAACAAGGATGTCCACTATCACCCCTCCTATTCAATATAGTGCTGGAAATATTAGCCATAGCAATTAGACAAGAGAGAGAAATAAAAGTAAGAAAAATAAGAAAATAAGTTAAATTATCATTTGCAGATGACATGATACTTTACATAGAAAACCCACAAAATTCCATTGGGAGACTTTAGATGTAATTACAAAATTCAGTAATACAGCTGGATACAAAGTCAACAATCAAAAATAAATAGCATTCCTCTACACAAACAACAAAATCACTTGAAAGAAATAAGAGAAGCCTTAACAGTAGCATCCAAAAAAATGAAATATTTAGTAATCAACTAAGGAAGTAAATGATCTATACAGTGAAAATTACATTATTCTGAAAAAGGAAATCAAAGAGAATTTCAGAAAATGGAAGGATATCCCTTGTTCATGGATAGGAAGAACCAGCATTATGAAAATGGCCATTCTCTAAAAATTGTTCTACAGATTTAATGCAATTCCAATAAAAAAAAAACCATTAGCATACCTCACAGATCTAGAGAAATTATTCCTAAAATTCATCTGGAGCCAGAAGGGAGTTAGCATGGCAAAGATAATTCTGGGCAACAAAGGCAAAGCAGGAGGCATCACAATCCTGACTTGAAGTTATACTATAAAGCTACTGTGATAAAATCAGCATGGTACTGGGATAAAAACAGACCTGAAGATCAATTGAGTAAACTATAAGATACAACCACAACTACAAACACACTCAGTCACCTTATCATTGACAAAGGGGCCTAACATGTAGAATAGCCTCTTTAATATGTGGTGCTAGAAAAATTGGATTTCCACATGCCAAGAACTAAAAATAAACCCATGCCTATTAGCAGGCACTCAACTAATGTCAAAATAGATCAAAGATTTAATTATTAAAGTAGAAGCACTAAATCTTCTGGAAGACAAATTAGGTAGAAATCTTGAAGACATAGGGGTCAGCAGACAATTCATGAACCAAAATCAAACTGCACAGGAAATATCTCCCAGAATCAATAACTGGGATTTTGTCTTATTAAAAAGTTTTTGCATGTGAAGGAAATTGCCAAAAGAGTGAAAAGAAAACCCGTGAACTGGGAAAAAATCTTAGTCAAATGTCCCTCAGACAAAGGACTTCTATCTAGAATATATAAAGAATTAAAGAAATCAGGCTCCCAAAATTCAGAGACCCAATCAAAAAATGAGCAAATGAGATACATAAGTATTCCTCAGATAAAGAAATCCAAACTTCAAATAATATATGAAAAAATGTTCATCATCATTGGTCTTTAGAGCAATGCAAAGTAAAACAACACTGAGATTTCATCTCACTCTGGAAAGAATGGCCAAGATCAAGAAAACCACCAATGACAAATGCTGGTGAGGCTGCAGGAAAAAAGAAACTCTTTTGCACTGTTGGTGGGAGTGCAGACTGGTGCAACCACTGTGGAAATCAGTCTGGAGTTTCCTCAAAAAGCTGAGATTGGAGGTCCCATTTGACCCAGGTATCCCACTTTTAAGCATATTCGCAGAAGAATTAAAAACATCATACCACAGTAATATAGTGTGCACCCATGTTTATAGCAGCACAGTTTGTGATAGCCAAATCTTGGAAACAATGCAAATGCTCTTCAACTGAAGAATGGATAAAAAGGATGTGGTATTTTTATGCAATGGAGTACTACTCAGCTATAAAGAAGGATCATATTGAAGCCTTTTAAATACCATATTGTCTCTCTCATGTAAGAAGCTGAAAGAGTAAATAAGAACCAAAATTTTCAATAAATATTGTGACAGGGTAAGAAACTGCTCAAAGGGGAAAATTACAAAGATAAGAAAAGGAGAAAAGGAGGAGAAAAGAAAAAAGATATAAATTTGTACATATACACTTTAGATAGTTAAGATGATTATACTACTAATTCTGTTTGTTTTTGGAACAAAGCATTTAACATTCATAGGATTAGATCAATTTTCCATGTGTGTGTCTGGTATTCTGAGTAACCCTTTTGAAGATAACTATTCAAAATAACATTTGTTAAGTTCCTACCATCTTCTTTTGAAAGCCTTTATTCTTATTGTTTTGGGTTTTTTGTTATTGTGAATTTGTCTTTTTTGTTTCCTTTTTGTTTTGTTTTGTTTTAGCTTTTACCTCTTTAAAATAAAAAGAAATAACCTACAGGCAGTGAGGTTTATTTTGCACTAGAGAGGCTCATGCAGAAGCATCACTTTGAGTTCAAGGTGCACCTGAATACACAGTAAGGTCAAGACAAACCTGAACTACAGAGTGAGACTCTGTTTCAAAAAACAAAAAAACTAAAAAGAAAGGAAAGAGTGACTTATTTTGATTCACAATTTCAGAGTTTCAGGCCTGTGGTTAGTTGGCTGCATTGCTTTTGTGCCTATGGCAAGTCAGCCCATCATGATGGAAGCAAGTATCCCTGGAAATTGCTTACCTCATGGCAATTGGGAAGCAGAGAGAGAGACAGGAAGAGACTGTGTCCCAGTATCCAATTAAGGGCACAGCCAAATTGACCTAACTTCATTACACTAAGCACCACTGCTTAAATGTTCCACTACTTTCCAATACAATGTTTCCATTGCAGGCTGGGAACCACAGGTAGAATACAAGAGACTCCAGGAAACACTTATCCAAATCATAGAAATCATAATGAGCAATTTCATAAACAAAGACTGTTTTGATAGTGCTCATTTCTGTATCCAAGATGTTCATAATGTTCAGAACAGACTTGATACTAAGAAAATAAATTTTTAATTACTAATTATTAATGGTTCATATTATTAAATATGAATGGTGCATATTTAGTAGATACTGTGGTTGATTATATTTATGCCTGTGATGTGGGAGGTAAATCATAGGTTATTTCCCATAATTGGTGGCCATAATCTACTACCATAAAGAGAAGACCACAGGAAGATATTGCTGAAGTTTTTGTCTTTGTAAGATGTAGGATAATATTTAAGACTGACAGACTCAGAAACTTTTATAAAAATAAATCAAGAAATTAATGTAAATGGGAAGTGTTTATGTTTGCCTGGACTAGTACTTATTGAGAAACTTTTTACAACTCTATATTTTGTACCTTTTTTTCCCTAAGTTGCTTTTTCAAATTAAAAAAAATATGAATAGAGAAAGACTTGATGAAATGATCTGTAATCCTGCCATCTCAACTTAACAAAAAATCTTGGTGGCATTAATGAATATTTTTCCCATCAGCAGTAACTGCTTTATGAGCTTCACTCTCCTGATGTTTTTCTGCAAACTGAGCTTGGTAATTGTGACTGATTTTCCAAATTTTCTCTGTTAAAGCAGGATAATGAACAATACTTAAAGTTGTCACTTTTGTTTTAATTTACAAACCTTTAGAGCATTTAGTCCATTCATTGCTTCTTGATATTATAATTTGCAACCACAGGTCCTTATTCTGAAAGCAATTTAAAACTGCCTCATTTACTGTTCTTCTGGGTATGTTATTACTGTACATTACATCTGAGCTTTATTATCCTTGTCATCTGTTGACACACATGCACAATAGCTGATATTTTTAGTATGTTATTAATATTATTAAATTGTAGTCTTGTTTTATTTGGTTGATATGTTATTATAGAATCCTTTCAAATTTATGTATTTAATCTAAAAAAGTTAACCAGCATGCATATTTTTAAAAATGGTAACAAAATGCCAAAAAGGTAATTAAAAATATAAATAAACCAAAGCCAAGGAATTTTGGAGGATATTATGACCTAATAATAGTTTGGAAAGTGGGAAGAAATGAGAATGAAGTTGTTTTGGGAGAATTACTCTCCACAGGATAGGTGCATAGGAATGCATACGTGTATAGCTAGTTTCTCTTTAGAACTCATATGTAACTTGCGAATGATAGACATTATTGAGAAAGGAACAAATAAACTACTGAGAATTTTGATATATAAACCTTATTTTGTTGAGAAATTCTTTTTATTTTCCTTACTACATTTTCATCCTGAAAATTCATTTGAATCTATGAGGCATTTTGTATTTTGTTTCTTTAATTAATTAATTGATAAATTGCATCAACATATTTATAAGGTACGTGCTTCTCTGGGAACAAAATGTCAACAAGATATTGGAATTTCAATGGTAGTCAAAATCTGAGAGTTTATAATTGCAAATTGGTGCTAGTACATCAAAGAGAATCACAGTTTACTGAGAAAATAAAGGATTCTGCACTAGATTGGTGACTTTGGGTTAAGATTCAGGAAATAAAGATTTTGTTGAGAATTTAGTATTAGTAAAAGGTGAAAAGATGTGTTAAAGAGGAGGAATGCCAGTAGGGAGGGGAACTCAGAGAAAATAAATTTAAGTCTCATGTCTGTTGAGAAAATGAAATGACTTAGGTGGAAAGAAAAATATGTGGCTAAAACTCAGGGATAGAAGTAATTGGTACATATGGCTTGACATACAATTAGTCCTCATGTTATGTAAAACTGGGAAAATCATATTTAGGGCTAAGGGTGTGGCCCTTGCTTGTATGGTATGCATGAAGCCCTGGTTTTGATCCCCAGGCTGTGGGGAGTAATCTATACCATAAAAACAGTGAAAGAAAACCATGAAGAGCTTAATTCCATTTGTTGATACTTATCCCATTTTGTTTTGCTTATTGTCTTTTTTATGCTTAATTCATGGCTCTCATTAGGTGATTAATGGCTCTCACTTTGTATGCTTAATTCATGGCTCTCATTTGTGGTGATTAAATTTATGTGTCAACTGAGATAGGCCACAGTGTAAATATTTATTTGCTCAAAGATTTTCTCAAATGTTTCTAGGAGTGTGTTTTTAGATGAGACTAACATTTAAATTGATAGATTTTAAAGTAAAGAACATTGCCGTTTATTATGGTTTGTGTCTAAATGTCCCTCTATGGCCTTACATGTTCAAAGGTTGGAGCATATGGAAGATAACTTCATTATGTGGTTGCTACAGCTGGCTTGATAGGAGGTAGGGACTGTTCGGAAGAGGCAGATTACTGGGAACATGACCTGCAGGAGTATGTCTTATGCTCCAGCTCTTCCCTTCACTCTTTGCTCATTAACCTGAGAAGCTTTTTTTCTACTGGTCTCCTATCACACTTTTTTGTTGTGCAACTGGCCTACCATGGACTGAATACATGAGCCAAACAAACCTCTCCTCTTTTAATTTGTTGGTGTTAGGTATTGCATCTCAGTGACTAGAAAGTAGTTGGGTTTCATCCAATCAGTTGAAGGTTTTAATAAACCAAAAGACTAACATTCTCTGGTGTGTTAGTTACTTTTCCCACTGCTAATACAGAATGCCCAATGCCAAAAGTTTTATTAGGATCTCAGTTTGTGGAAGTTACACTGCATAGATGGCTGGCTCCAAGGCAGAGTGACATGTCAGACAGAATCTATCATGAGAAACAGGACAGAAAGTAACAAAACAAGCAAGGGAACAAAAAAGTGACCTTAGCAGCTTCTTTCTGCCTCTCTTTATATTCTATCTAGGTACTAGGATTAGGGCATCACCACACCAATCTGTGGATTTATTTGATAGTTATCTGCCCTTAATTCAAGTATCACACTAGATTCAGCCATCTGCTAAAAAGCCCAAACCTACAACCACGTGAAGCTATGAGGGGACATCTAGACACAAGTCATATCTTTTCTGCTCCTGGCCCCCTGCAGATTAATGCATAATCCCATTATGCAAAAGGCGTTTAGTCTATATCTGAGAGTTGCAAAAGTCCTAACAGTTTCAGCATTGTCGAAAAGGCCAAGACCAAAGTCTCCTCTGAGATTTAAGGCATATTTTTAGCTGTAAGCATCTAAACATATGAAAAGAAAGTTAAACACTCCCAAAATTTGATAGCATAAGATAGACATTGCCATTCCAAAAGTTACAAATAGTGAGCAATACAGGAATGTGACCAAAAAGAAGTGCAAAATGCAGAAGGGTAAACAATAAGTCCTATAGTTCCATGTGCAGCATCCCTGACAATCAGTGACAAGTTGTGAACTCAAGAGGTTGGGTGGCTTTGTTTCATCACACTTCTGATGCAGGTAGAACCCATTGCTTCTCCTTTGGGCCGGTTCTGTTCCCTCCTTGCATTTTTCTCAGTCTATGTTCCTGGCTTCTCCAAATTTCTAGAGTCTGAAATGCACCTTTGGTTTCACACTTTCTACTTCACACACTGCTGTATAAGGGCACTGTCTGGCTTCCCAGGCTTTCTTCTGAGATGTAGGTGGAAGTCTTCCTGAACCCACATCTTTTTACTCTGTATTCACCTAAAACCAGTGCCATGTAGTTGATGCCAACCTCTGCTGCCAGCTGGAGAAATAGTCAGGTTACTTTCAGCAAATGTCAAGTGTCTGGATCTCTGAGCACTCTCAACCCAATCCAGAGGAACAAATTCTCTAGGCCACCTCCATTCTGGAACATAGTACTCTGGGACTGTCTTAACAAAGAAATTTTTTCACTTTGCAACTCTGAGGTTGCAAATGCTGGAACCTTTCTGGTTCATTAATTTCTGCAAGTATCTTTTCTGTTATCTTCTTCTGAAATACATGGGCTTTACTTGCTAGTCTTTTCATTTCCAATTTTTGTTAAATTTTTGCAGGCTGCAATTTTACTAGACCTTCCTTTCTGGCCAAATTCATGTTTTGAGTCATTCTGCTCGGCTCTTTGGTCTTGTTTCTCAACATAAATCTGACCAAAATCCTCAAACAATATCCATGCCACCACCTCAACATTAGACTGTTTAATTAATTCATTACCTTTAATCTCAGTCTCAAGCAAAGTCTCTGGACATAAGGAAAATGTGGACAAACTTTCTGATGAAGTATAATATACATTGGCTGTAGTCCAAAAGCCAATACAATCCTTTTTTCCCAGCAGAAATCTCCTTAGAGTAGTCTTTTCAGGCATCATCTATTTCAGCATTCTGTTCTTCTGGTCTCTGACAATAATCTCTCATAACATAGCCTCAAGCATTTCAGGGCTGTTTTTTGGTATCTCCAAAACTTTCCAAACTCTTTTCACAAACCAGAGTAAAGGCTCCTGAGTCATATGCCCAGGCATATAAAGAGCAGTGATTCTATTTCTTTGGTACCAAATTAGTATTACCACATTATTAGTATTTGGTACCTAATCTGTATTAGTTACTTCTTGTTTTTTTTTTTTTGAACTTACGACCTCACACTTGCCAGGCAGGTGTTTATGTCACTGAGCTAAATCCCCAACCCTTACTTTTCTTCTTGATGAGACAAAATACCCAACACCCAAAGTCCAAGGAGTAAAGGTTTATTTAGCTTGCAGTTGGTGGACATTTCAGTCCATAATTACCTGGCTCCAAGTCAGGGTGGCATGGCAGAAGGATGTCACAGAGAAGAAACAGTTGATGGGAGGCAAGAGGTACCAAAGCAATCAAGGGACCTCAGCAGCTTTTTTCTGTCCCATTTATACTTTATCTAGACTCCTGGGATTTGGGTGGTGCCAAACCAGTCAATGGACTGATGTAGAAATTACACACTCTTAATTCCAGCATCGTACACTCTTGATTCACCCACCTTTGAAAACACCACACCTGTGACCACATGAAGCTTTGGGGGACATCTAGACACAAACCATAACACCTGAGAAAGAAATTTTACAATATGCAGTCTTCAGACTTGAGATGCAACATCAGTTCTTCTCTGAATATCTACCCTGCTGATTTTGGAATTTTTGTCTCCATAATTTTGTTAATCAATTTCTCCTGTGATCATACAAGATCAAGCCAAATTCAGGATAGTATGGCTGTAGACTCAATTTCTTAAAATAAATTTATCTCTCTATGTATATGTCCTATTTTTTTTGTTTTTCTAGATCTAGAAATTTGCCAAATGTTTGTAGGTAATAGACAGAAATATATTAGCATTATCTAGAACAAACTGTCTTTCAAAACTGGGTTGATGTGCCAGTGCTGAAACCACATACTACTGGTCTGCACATAAATTTAGAGGAAGAAAGAAAAAACTTTCATAGCATTTAGGGGGTGTAATTGGTGTCTGGATAATTTTTAAAAAATGAATATTTTGTATGCTTTTTTAAAATTTTTTTATTTAAAGAGAAAAAACAGAAAAAAGGTAGAAATATTACAGAATTTCAAAAAAAAAGGATAAGCAGTAAGAGATCACTGGTGGATAAATTACATATTGTCCTTTTAGAAATAGTTGTTCAAGTCACAAAATTAGAGCATACAAAGTAGACATTCAAGCAGTGAGACTTAAAACAGATCTGTTCAAAATCCAACAAGAACATAGAAGTATGTTTATCAATCCTACACACTTAAATATTCATGCAGTTATATCTTTTATAG